>JAOEHI010052766.1:0-14992 GCA_025447815.1 Percopsis transmontana | reverse complement strand
GCTGTGTGTGATTTCTACACACAAGTGTACGAAGAGAACAAGGCAGAACAAGCAGACATACTAATAAAGCATCAGACAATGCGCAAACCTTGTTGCGGTCATGGTCTCAGCGTTTGAATCATCAGAAGCTTAAGTCTAGAGTCCGAATCCAACGCACCCCAAGTTAGGGCGACAGGCTGCGCAGGGATAACTGACACTTCCTGCGTTTGTGTCTCAATGTTGGCCATGCCGATGAGGCAGGATGGGCGCAAGACACTCAGCACTTCCTCTCAGAGCTCAGCAGCACGTACGAGGAAGCAACATACATTTAGACACACAAACACTATTTTTAGGTCATTTAGCAGACGCTTTTATCCAAAGAGACTTACAGTGAGTACAGACGGTAGGGGTTAGGGTTGGGCGATAGGTCAAAATTTTCCTTTCGACAACCGTCAATGCTTCAATCGGCGATTGCCGATGTATTCGCGGGGGTGGGTAGTCCAACCAAAATAGCAGGTGTGAAAGGTGCCTCGGACAACGTTCCGGACCAAAGGACCACATTTTGTTCCGGACCAAAGGACCACATTTTGTTCCGGACCAAAGGACCACATTTTGGTCCGCTTTGGTTCGCTTGCAGTGTGAAAACACTTTTTTGTTTTGGACTTTTGGACCAATTACAGGAAGAAATACAGTGCCCAACTTTTCATACTCTCGCTCTCCATTGACATTGTTTTGCCTGAATGAGCCTGCTTATCACTTTCGTCTGCTAACAAAAAACTTAAATCATGTCTAAAAGCTGCTGTGTCACAGGATGCACTAAGGTAAAGAACCCAAAACAAATATTTTAATAAGCCTGAAAAAAAAATCGCCTTTAAAAAAGGAGACAAAAGTGGATACAGGCAACAGAGACAGAGCACAATGCGTTGTATAATTATTATTATTATTATCATCATCATTAGGCCTACTCTGAACACTACGCTGACTGGAGAGGAACACGATTGGCGCTACAATATGCTAAATTGCTTTACTTAGCTAAAAACAGTCGATATTTCACCATGTCAAAGGATTATTAAACAAAGTTTTCCCATTGTTGCTGCTGATGCCTCGCGCCTTATTGTCTGTATCCACACACTGTAAGAGGACGCACGCCCGTCTACAAACAAATCAATTTCAAGTATAGTGAGAACCAGCCTACACAGGTGATCGTAGTGCGATCGTAAAATTGCAATGTGAAGCCAAACTTAACCAGATCTAGGGCAGAGGCAGGATAGTCTAGTGGTCTGGGTGTTGGACTCCGTGGGTTCAAGCCCCAGAGTTGGCCTACCTGTAAGCATCCTTGAACAAGATACCACCCTTACCACTAGACTATCCTGCACCCCCTCACTACCCCGGGATGAGGCTATGATAAACTGAGTCTCTCTCTCTCTCTCTCTCTCTCTCTCGCAAAACACAAGCTCACCAGAGCAAACCCAAACCCCTGACCTACTGTTCCTCAATGAGAGGAAACGGATGTCAAGAATGTCTCTCTCTCTCTCTCTCTCACACACACACTCACACACACACAGCTTATAGAGCGGATGTTTGGTGGATTCTAAGAGTGTGTGAGCTTTACATAGACCTCTATTTCCGTCGGGAGGCTCTGGCCAAATCCCTCCTTTTAAACAGTCAGAGCCCCGAGCAATAGCCCGTCACCCGTGTCTCAGGGGAGTCTTGCATCTCAATCGCTTCTCCATCAGAACAAGCAGCGCTACTTTGTCGACTGTCAAAATGTTTCACGAGCATGAGACCAACCAATCACATTTGGAGAATGGGAAAAGTGGACCTCCTTAGCAGACGGTTTGTTGTTTTTAACGTTCCATGCGTATGCCACACGTCATCAACTTTGCAGGCAAAAGGCAAGGCAACGCGCACGCCAGCGGCAGCACTTGACAAGTGGTGACTTGCCGTTTCTCACACACCCAAGCCTGCCCTGCACATGGAGAAACGTGACGCGCAGGGGGGAGGGGTCTGGGCTGGAGAGCAGAGACGAACGCTGTAAGTCGCTTTGGATAAAACCGTCTAAATGACCAAATTGTAATTGCAAGATAAAGCAGAGTAGGATCACACACAGTGAATAACACTGAAAATGTTGTTATCATGGCTCCTGTCAGTGGGTGGGATATATATTGGCAGCAAGTGACCATTTTGTCCTCCAAGTTGATGTGTTAGAAGAAGGAAAAATGGGCAAGGGTAAGGATTTGAGCGACTTTGGCAAAATTGTGATGGCAGAGCAGGATCATGCATACATGCATACATGCATACATATATATACATACATACACACACGCATATATATTATCTGTTCCATCTCTCTGTTCCATCTCAGTTGGGCAGCTCACTTAGCCTCACTTAGCCACTAATAAATCAGCCCCCACGCTTCTCACTTCTCACCTCCCACGCCCCTGATATACGACTCCCAGCGCCCAGCGTTGGGGCTAGCATACTTCTCCCCGTTAAGACTGCCTGTCTAGACACTTAGCTAGCTGCAATGCTACCCCGCTATGCCCCATTCTTGAATAAATTATAGCCACTGGCCCAGTGTCTACCCACGTATAGCCTACAGCTAGCTTTTTACCTAGCCTCTGACATTAAGCTGCACTTGGCTAAGCTAGTTAGTGCCCTGCCTGGCTTCTATGAAAACCTGGACATTAGCGCCGGGCAGGCCTTTAGTTCCCACAACCAGAGAGCCCTCGTGATTAGAGGGGCCTATTTTAAAATGGCGAGGCACAACAGTTGTTTGCCAACTGCCATTAAACAGAAGAAGCAGCAGCAGCAATGTCTACAAACCGTCAGTCTGTCCTATCAGTGTTCAGACACACACACACACACTTCCTCAGATGGGATATGCAAGGCCTCATAGGGGCCAGTCACTACTTGTGTTTGTGTTCTTTCGTGACTCCCATCAGCATCTCCCCATTAATCCTAGCCTAGCAGTGACAAACAACCCCACCCCCCATTATCTGCTCTCTCTAGTCAACCCCGAATTCTTCCCTGGGTCCAGCCAGAACCTCCATCATCCCACGTCAGACGTGGGTCACGTGAGGCTCATGGACCCTCCCATCCTCTATCGCACATCATCCCTCCATCCACACCTCCGCCCCCAACAGGGTGGTGGGAAGCGGAGGAGATGTACGGGCCACGTGGGCCTGATCAGAGACACGTGGAAGGCCTGTCATGTTATGAAGCCTTGCCTCATCTACGGCTCTCCATCTTGCATCTGGTGTCTGACCACGTGCACAAACACTAAGAGCCTGTGCAATAGAGACCTAACAGAGTGCACAGAGGAGAAAGTCAAGTAGCTAGGGAAGAGAGGAGGCCGTCTTGACCACTGACCTTAGAACAGTTCCTGCAGAACTCTTTGTGTCTTAATGTCTGGGCTTGCTTGCGTGCGTGCGTTTTTTCTGCCCTAGCCTGCCTTGCCTGACGCAACACACCACTCTCTAATCCAATCAGGCCAAGGGGCATAGCCTCAGCTAGCTAGGCTAACGCTACGAACACCTTGCACAGATCTCCTTAAGCTGAACCCGAGCAGTGTCAATCACACATGCTTCTAAGAATTAGCCTTTTTCACAGTGACCCAGAAGTGCTACTGAAGAGGGGTACACTTTCTTCCTGTCTAAATGAATTGTCCCTGTCCACTCAGGTGATTTGACTTAATGTGGCTGATTAGACTGTGTGGGCGGGTGCATACACTTCTTGCTCAGTCTCTTTTAGTATATGCCATTTTTGCATTCGTTTATAAATTCATACCGATCAGCCAAATAAACTCGGAGGTAAAAGTTGTGTTAAGTAAGATTGTCTCTGTTTACAGGCTAGACAGGAAGAAATCAAAACTGTCAGAGACACAGTTAACAATAAAAGCAATACCAGTTCTGTTAAGAATTTATTGTCGTCTCTCGTTTTGTAAAGCTGGTCTCAACCAGAAGGCTACAAATCCAGGAGTGTCCCTTTAAAATGGTTAGTAATTTGCATTGCAACAATTTGACTACAAACTGCAAAAAAGTGTAGCATTTTAAATCTGCCGTGGCACAGCAGATTTGAGAGGACAGAATCTTCCAAACTAACACCCGGGTCAGGTATCTGGAGTTGTTTTGTTCATGTGGCGCTGTGTTAGGTTACACCTCAGCATTTTGCCAGGGTCAAACTAAAGTCAGCAGAAGTGTGAAACGGATAAAACGCTGCCACATCGTCTTAATTACTCTGAAAAACAATAACATTCATGGGCAACATTCCTCTAATATACAGTGTGATTGGTCAAAGGCAATCTGCTGAGTCATTCTGGCTTCTCATTTGGGCCTCACCCTGTTCCTGCTTCCAAAAGATAGGGAAACCAGGAAGGTGATTGGGGGTTACCAAGGGAGAGCTCAGAGAATACAGTGGTGTTTACTCAGGAGTGTGTAATTGCACCAACATGTGTAAGTCTATGTGCGTTTGTGTGTGTGTGTACCCAGGCTGCCTCTATTATTTTTCTAACCAACTTCAGATCAGCTTCCGTACGGCGAAGACATTTTGGTGGTTAAGGTGGTGGTTAAGGTGAGGGTTAAGATGAGGGCTGAGGATATGACTCTGGAAGTTTATCTGAAGTTGGTTGGAAAAGGCTATTTACCTCCTCAAGAGCCATACAACTGCACCTTTATACGGGCTCTCCCATCGCGTTCCGTGCTAAAAACTGCACCCCTGCACAATCTCCTCACACACACACACACACACACACACCTCTGCCTTTGGAAGCTGTCATACTCTGCAACACTAAGGATTAGAGTGCCATTGTAGAGAGCTACAGTAAGGACAACTCACTCTCCCCTCCTCCCCACGCACATGAGCTTTACTAGCAAAATACATACAGATACAACAACAGACAGATAACCTACACTAACCATGCTTGCATACAAAACATGGGCTTCTAACCGGAGAGCATTAAAACACCATGAAGGAGCTGGTCAAATTCCACCAAGAGACCTTACAATGTACATCCTACAGTCTACAGCTCTGTTATCCAGGTGTAATACTGTATGAGAGAGAAAAAGGTGGCGCTGTGCTAGTGTGATGCTAGCGGCCGCTTAGTGCCGTATCTTCACAAGCAGGGCTTCCGTCTGCGGTGAGAAACTGACGTCAAGCTTCTCTCGTCCTAAAATAAGGACGCGGCCCAGATGAATACTGAAAAAAAAAACAACAAGGAGGTAGCTGATAGGCAGGGGTGAGCTGAGGACATGTTTATTTCTAAGCTGCCCCCTCAGCTCTCTACCCTACACCACCTCCCCTCCAATGTTTTGGTCCTCCGCTATGCAATAAAACATGCAGGCAGCCGACACAAATAGCGGGATGGGTGATGCAAGCTATTGTGTTCTCTTCCCGTTTAGAATACAGCTTCTCTCCATAGGCATGGAGGGCTGGCCTGGGCCAGCACAGATCTGACTTCTGCTCGGCTGACCAGCACCAATGGCAGTCAAGCACACGTCTCTACACATCACTGTCCTAACAGAGAGAGACAGACAGAGAGAGACAGAGAGACCGAGAGATGACTAAACACACAAACTAGCTAGTTTTATTTTGCTAGCCAGGGGCTAATTTCCCTGAAGCAGAAGACCATCGAGTTCATCTTGGCTTCTGTGTAAATGCAGTGACTGTATGGACACAACATGAACTTTGTATAACAGCCATTAAATTAACTATTACATTTGTATTAATAGTAACAGTTTGTTTGTTTTAATAAACACTGTATATATAGATCCGGGAGCATTTCATGTTATCTGTCCGTAGACCCTGGGCAGTGTGGGGGAGCAGCCGGCCTCTGGACACTGGGCTGACTGCCATTCACAACACAGGGTCATTCTGTAGACCTACACTGTGTGCTCTGATTCAGAAGGCTTGGCTGGCCAGCATGCCGCTGAGAAGCTTGGCCTGCCGTGGGTGCGTAGTTGTAAAAGTAACTTCATCACCGGGCAGACACAGTAAATGGATTCTTTATAGAGGGGGATTTGTTACAGTACTTTAATGGAGGATAAGTCAACAAAATCTAATTTAAATTTGAATCCAAAGCACGCTTGCACAAACGAGGAATGACACTTGGTCAGGTTGTTACTTTGCAATAAACAGACATGTCTATAGTCCTGAATATAGAATAGAATATCTCTGTACAAGGTGAATATAGGTATGCGCACAATATATTCTATGAATAAATATAGATATATAGGACACATGGAGACGTTTTTTATATGTACATCACTGTATTGCACAACGATCATTACATCATTAGCTTGGCAACCAGGCACCAGCTGTAGATTGGTGTGATTGACAATATGGTTGCCAGTCTAGGTGCCAGTTGCAAGTCTTAACTGCACAAAGGAAAGCTGAGCTGGATGCTTGCTCATTTTAAAGCAACACCAACACTGCGGAGAACTTTCTTTTCTATAGCAGGCTTTGAACACTTCTAGCGAACGCGTTGAGCCGTCAGCTCATCCGTTGTGGCCTAACGTGACCCTGTATCTGTGGTGCGTACACTTGAAACTGAGTCAGTCGGGCTGAGAGACTGTACGTGCATGTGTGTTTGGGATTTAAATGAGGTACTGGGGTTAAGTAAGGACATGGCTGCAGAGCGCAAAACCCTCATTTGGAACCTCTATGTAAAAAGATCACAGGGATATTAATAAAAGCTTACACATCTAATACACAACAGCGCTTGTGCATGCACTTCTACTGCCGTTATCACACACACAAACACACCCAAGGATCTTGCATCAAAGTGACACCCAATATCCACAAAACCGTTTTGTTTTTTTCGTCTTTATTTGAGGTAAGAGATGGTTTTGTCAGTAATTTAGTAGATCTAGGCTACTGCTAATGCCATTATTGGTACAATAAAGTGGAATGTTGTAGGAATGTATTTATGCATGCTGCTGTGTGTGGCTGTGGTCATAGAGAGGGCCCGTCTCTGCGTTTCCCACAGAGCGGGGGAAGTTTACTCTACGCTTCGGCGTTATGATTTCCCCTCACACCTACGTCAAACTGATCTCCTGACATAAGGCGTCTCACAAAGTGACACGTATAGTCACACTACTGGAGCGCTGACCATCAAGGAGCTGCAGTTCCTTGCTAAAGGGAATATAACTCATAAAGGAGGGACGTTCACTTCGTTTAATGAGTTTGGACAGTCATATTATATACTATTTTTTCTGTGAAGGGATGTGATCATGAAGGCTAAAGGATACACCGATCCGACTTTTTCAGTACCGATGCGCATACCTGGGCCAGTACCAATCCGAAACCAGTGTTAAATTTATAAGCTGTAGCCTATTCATTCTTTTATGAGTAAGGCAACATCAGGCTTGACTTAAACATTGCTTTCCTAACTTTGTAAAACAAAATGTAACAAAGAAATGTATAAAAACAAATAAATAAAAAATATTGTTTGGTTGAACTCGTCGAGTTCTTTGACATGATGCTTCTGGAGTTGTTTGTGTTATATTAAAACTAATACTAACACTAACAGGCATAGCTGTGCTCTTACTACGATAAGTTTCTATGTTAACATTACAGGGGCTTAAAATTTGCCGTCGAGTGATTTGAGTGACATGGTGATGTGTTTTATATGCAATTGAGTGATAGCTTGCATGTAGCAAAATGCTTACTTTGACTACTTAACAGTCTCGTAATTGAAAAACACCAGTCTTCTCCAGTGGGAATCTGTGCCTTTGACAAAACGTGCAAGTTTGCAACACGGGTTAATCACAGACTGTAGGGGCGAACACAGAAAACGCCATTCATTTTTCTCATAGGGAAAATTTAGTAAACCCAGAATTCCTTATTTGGGCAGGGACACCCCGAAAATGATGTACGACTGGGCAGGTCTATTAAATTGAATAGATCAGCCCCATTGTCACCGATACCCGATCCAGATATTTCAGTCAGTATCGGCCAATATCAGTATCGGATCGGTGCATTCCTAATCAAGGCTAAGAATTGGTATGTCAGGATAGCTGTCAGCGACCTTGATTCGGACTGAACCTACAGATCGGGTGTTTAAGCTACAGGTGTGGCACTGCAAGCCTAGCATGCATTAGATGTGCGTCCTGCTCAGATCATGCAGACTAAAAGACTAGTCAACTAAGCCTTCAATTCCTCTCTTTTTTAGCATTACCAATCCATCACTAAAAAGCCAAGGGGATTAAACATCCGTCTACCATGTGCATTTCCCCCAACAGGAAAAGACACATGTAGGGCGTTGCACACTAGCCCCACCCCGTGCCTGTGATGTAACGTCCTGACAGATTAGGTCATAGAGCTTCAGATGAACGCTTCCTTCCCAACAGCCCAACAAACAGCCCCCAGGCCAGGCAAGCTGCCACACACAGATAGCCTACAGTGCAAACAATAGGCTAACGCCACCAGAAGTCTATTCACGTCTGCTCTGTGTGCCAAGATACCATGACTTCCGCCCCCCACATCCACCCCTCTCCCCCCATCATGGGTTTGTTGTTTGCTTCAAGGCTTCCACAGGACTCCCCCTGGAGCTTCATGCTTACAATCTGCATCCCAGCATATTTGTCTCCAGTGCGGCCTTCATATCCCCTTTGTCCTCTCCTCCATCATCCAGAGAGTGTGGCATTTCCCATCCCTTCCTCCACTTCAGATTAGTTAACCAGACCCCTTATCATTCCTTATACACTTGCCTCGCAGTCCATCCAGCCATCCATCATGCTCTCCGCCTTCCTTTCTAAATATAAACCCTTCCCTTTTCTCAGGGTGCGCTCCGTTTCCTTCCATCCACAACCTCACCTTGCCTCCCTCGGTCCTGGCCGGGTTGTCCTTCACCCCAGGTAGGTCTGCAGACTCATTACACACTTTGTTAACTCATTCATGGACCAGACTCTGTAATGACACACGCCACGCTCACTTTACATACGCCACACACACACACACACACACACACACACACACACACACGCGCGCACGCACGACATCATAGGTTGCCATTCAGTCATTTTATTTCACACAAGACCACAGTTCATATTTGAGGGAGCAGAACACAACAGTGATTATTGAAGACGCCATACTCAAACAACGACACAGTCCTTAACACCCCCTTCTAATAGCAGCTTCTGTTAGTAACGTCCCCAAACAGAGTTAGACGTGTGTTTGCCACCATGCAGAAAGACTCCACGGCGTATCTAATAGCAGCTCATGTCTTGCTGCAGGTACAGGTGTGTCTTTCCTCCACCACCGGAGAGGAAAACTGAATGCACCACATAGAAAACCAGTTTAAGTATGATAGAAGGTCACACCTGACCTGAAGGAGCTGCAGAAGTGTTAAGGAAGCCTGTGTTAAGCAAGGGGGGGAAACAATTAGTTCACACTGACGGCAGCTGGCAGGTATTTCTCCTGGGACTACAGAGAAATTGCATGGTTATCTCCCTGCCAAAGTAATGTCACGCTGTGAAGAACCACCCCTAGCGTCGGGCCTCTACCGTTCCTTTGCTCTGCCAAGTGAAGGGCCCAGCAGTGGCACATGTTAAAGCTGCTGCAGGACGGATTTGAGAGTTGCAACGAGAGCTAGCTCAAAGAGAACGAAAGACAGTAACATTTTGAAAATCAACAACCCAAAAAAACATGCATGCATTCATGCAATTGACAGGCAAGGTAGATTCGCCAATTGGTCAAAAATTTTCTGGCGGCTGCCAAAATCTAAATCACCATATATAGAGGATTTTGACTCACTGATAGCGGGTGGCTATGGCATTTATAAATAGCCCTTAAATCGTATCTACAGCACCTTTAATGTGCGACTCAAATGCTTTCATAATAATAAATCTCAAACAACAGTTTGAATAGTTCGCACAACAGTGCCCTGGAACAATGTTTGGCACAATGATAGATGATAGTAACAGGGCTGGCAGAGGCTTACCTTGTGTGTTTTTTAAGACCTTGCATTGTAAATATATGCAAAGACAAGAAAAACAATTCAGACTGGACTATGACCTGGGTTTATACGTTACTCTGCCAACAGAGATGATCCCCAAACACCAGTCGTTGTAACCACAAGGCTCAAAACATTGCCAGGTCAGTATCATCGTACGGAGCCAGTGGTACTTCAAACAGTTCCCCATTTACCAAACCAGCTGGTTCTACAAAGTCCAAAGACTTATTTTCTAGCTAAAATCATTTCTCCACCAGATTCTGTACTTTTCTAGCGTCGATTCGAATACTTTATTCAGTTGATGGCATACTATCAAGTAACAAAAGCGTTTAACCCATCTTGTTTCCTAGCAAAATAGCTCCGGCTAGCACAGCTGCTAACGTCGGTCCATCTCAAAGCTTCCCTGAGAAGGCGCACCTTGCAAAGGAAATAGCCGGGGCATAGCCCTGCTAGCGCGACAGACTGGCAGCTGACGTTCACCAATTTGCTGCGCAAAACGTTCCTATAAATACGCTGCCTGGCAAGCTAACCTGTTTACAGAAATATTGTCGCGACCTTATCTGGGCGATGCCATAGCTGGCTAGTTAGCTACAGGCCACGGAGGTGCCCAAAATATCGGCTGGTCAGGCGTACAGTAGTGCCATTGGAAAATGAGAAGGCTGCCAGCTATGCTACCGAGCTACCTTAGCGGAGCTAAGCTAGGCAGGCTACTGGAGTGGCTAATGTAATAAAGTGATTTCTTGACAGTGAGCAACACGACAGTGCATGTGTCCATCAATCCGGTGGTGACAGCAGTGTGACGGATAGCTGACCTGCCACGGCTAGAGCTGTGGTAAGCTACCTAGCAAAGATAGCAGTACTTACCCCATTAACCAATCCATGGTGGTATTTGTAGCAAGCTTAGCTCAACGTTAGCTGGCAGGGGATAAATCCACAAGTGATGGAGGCGACCCCTACTTTATCCAGCCACCACCCTCGCTTCCCCGTCTGGACCCAAGCCCTGTCGTTTCCCGACCTGGACTCTCCCGCCTGCTGGGTCGGAAACTTGTTACGACTGTGGGTTGCTTTGCTCCTCTGCTAGCTCGGATCCAGAACTAGCAGCAACACAGTCAGTGTCCGTCAGTGCTCAGTCTGTTAGCTCGTAGCGATGGTGCACCATTGAGTGACTTTGAGCTCGAAGTCGAGAGCAGGGCAGCGGTTGTGGGTCCACTTTTCCCGCGGCGCGCTGTCTCGTCTCCGCTGTGGGGTGCCTCTCCGTCGGCGTCCGGAATGCCTCGGCGCAGCAGTAGCGCCGAACGAGCTGACTGTCGGGATACCGCCGGACAAGCGCGGTACCCTCTGTCATGAAGCCTTGTATGGCTACAGTATTAGCTCAGTCGCCGCCGCCAGAGCTGCCGTTGCTTTCTGAAAGAGTCTCAAACGAAGTCCGGAAGTAAACACAGAACGGACCCTCTTCATGTGCGTACAACGCACATCGCGCAGACCTGTGTGAACGTTACATTATGTAGTGGGATAGGCATACGGTCTATGATGGGATGTATCTTTATAGATATCTGTGGTGGGATTTGTCCGATTCTGTTAGATTTAGTAGGAATGTAAGATTTAGCTACCCTCGTCCCTCGACTGTGCCTAGAAAATTAAAAGCTGATGAAATGTGCTCCTGGACGAAATAAAGTTCTTCGGAAAATCATACTTGTCTACGTGCTGTCATAGTTTCTAGTCTTTATATGCTTTTAGGCAGACACACATTGTAAAAAATTAAAGAAAAAGATTAGCGAAGTGCACGGGAATACAGTTTTTTAATCAGATAAACTTTGGTGAGATTCCAATTTTAGGGCGTACCGACCTGCCAGAATTTTTGTTACAGTCCCAAACACGCTAGAAACCCACCTGGGGAAAACTGGAGCATTAGGGAACATTTATAGCCTATACATAAGCCGTAATTGCTGGGACATTAGTTACGTTTACCTCGACAGCTAACATCAGAATTATTTATTTATTAACGACAGGCTTATATTGTGACAGTATACAGCAGGCCTGTCATGCTCAAATAATTTAATTGTATAGCATTTTCACCAATGACTATGTTGTGATAGCAAGCTATTGCATCTGCAAAATTAAAATTTTCCATTCAGGGATTCTAGGAGCTGGAGGGTTTCAACCCAGATATATCTATTGTAAACGCATATTAACAGATTCAATAGCCTTTTCATCACATTCTTAGTATCTTTCTTCTCCCATTTTCCCTTTTGTGAGACCCATCAATCAGACAGCTGTGGTTTGCAATTGGAGTATCAATATGTTCTTTCCCTTGCAGAAATGACTGGAACCCCTCCCTCCCTCCGAGGCCATTGTGCATATGGTGTCACTGACAAAGGACTATATACATAATGCTCCTCTTTTCCTCCTCTTCTCTGCCTTGTCGTCTTTGCTCCACTCTGGATGATCACGATTCTATAAATAACAGTTGCAGTTGAGAGGGCATTGAGAACAGAAGCCCTGTTAACAGGAGGCAGAACCACACGATTGGCTCATTGACACTCCGGTACCCTGGTTTTCACCAATCAGTTCAGTGGGAGGCGGAGTTATAGCAATGATTGACAGGAATTTGGTGGCATTTACAGGTCTGAGGTAATACCAATAAATAGCCACTAGATGGTATCATGGAACGTTTGTTACATCTTCTATGCTTCCAACCCAGCAATTATGGGCGGTAAAATTGAACATAGCGTTGAAAATACACGTTTTGTCTTTTTTATTTTTTTACATTTAGGTAAAGCTCTTATCAAGACTAATGTAAACGACTATGCAGATTTAGACACATAGCTGTTAATATATATAGCCTGATTAAGTTGCTGCGTGACTTCTGGGTTACGGTAGCCTACGGCTGTTCTGTGTGTAGCCTATTGTGGACACAAACCCGCACCGCATTAATCGTTCATAACATGCACAGTATTAGTGTATTGTGTCCATGGAAGATGGTAAGCATTCCCGCATAACAACAATGAACTGCAACATTAGGATTACGTAGGCTATACAATATATATAATTCCAACGTGACACTGCAGGGCTGATGTCATTGTGAAAGGCACGGCTGGCTGCCAGAGATGCGATACAGGAAAAAAAAGAGCTGTGCTCTGGTCAGGTGCACGTCTGGGCTAGTCAAGGTCACTTCCTGAAATCCAACCCCTCAACAGGAAGGGAATTTAGCATCCAGGGTCGATGTGCGAATTATCCTAAACCATTCAAGTCGAAGCAGTTTGTGAGAGAGCTATCTCCCGTTTACATTTACTCTCTTGACTCCATGCACCTGCTCCCCAGATCGAACATTTTTAACCGTCAGAGGTCAAGGAACATTATTGATAAATGATTTAGATTGATTAAACTATGATCAGTTGACATTTCCTTAACGATTCTGGAAACAATGGTTAAATAAACAAAATTGTAGTTTTAAATGAGGTTACTCACATTGTTTAAGCAACGCTACTTATAAGTAAGTGAATAAGCCGTGTAATAGCAAAGTAACACCTAATTCAATATTCTGAGCTGTGTACACTGAACAGGACATTAGTCTACCCCAAAATGTTAAATGTTAAAAGGTTTACTCCTCGATTTGGGTCTGGAATTGACTTTGTGATTGAAACTAGCATTAACACAAACCTTGTGGCACTCCCCTCTACTCCTCCCCTTGCAACACCATAGGCTCACACCACACAGTTGTGTTTCAGGGAAATGAGGCGAGGTGCTGTAGCACACAAGTGTGTGCCTTTAATGAAGAGGAGCATTTAGTAATTCTTTGGTCTGATGGTGTGATGATGATATTGAGATAACACTTTATTTTTAGATGATACAGCAGCAGAAAGGGACATTTCATCAAAGACAGGTCAGTTCATGAAAGTTATAAGGGGATATATATATATATATATATATATATATATATATATATATAATACTATAAAATATTTAAGGCAGAAAACAATAACAGGCAGTCTCTGGGAGGATGGGAGGGGTTTTTCTCACGCCCCACCCGCCCCATCCACCTCCATAGCTACAGTAGCTAAGTCCAACCACATTCCAATGTGCTTCTCTGTTTCACTGGAGTTTGAGTCTCCTCAGCTACACCTCAAGGATGCACACACAAACACACACACACACACACACACACAGCCTCTCTCTAATTATAGAGCCACACCCAGAGACCAAGACACACATGACACACATGTAAACACAGACATGCTTGAGGGAGAACAGACAAACATACAGCCAACTGGTGATAATTAGGACACATTAAAACAGACACACCTCCCATTACTTCTACACACGATAGATGTGTAGGCATGTGGGGTGTCGATAGTTACTGAGGGCTATTGTCTCTCATTGGCTCATCTTCTCTCATCGTTTAAGTGCCTTATTTCTAATATTTTTTTCTTATTTCTAATATTTTCTTACACTGCACGTTTGTATACTGTGATGTGTGCTCCACCCTCATGTATATAATCCGTATTAGTTTCCGTAGCTGCCAGGATACATGCGTGGCATCCTTAGCATGCCCTTAGCATGCTGACTGTATAGCTTGTTGTCTTGTGTTTGCAGAGTCTAGTGTGCACCACGATCAAGCATTTCATTAGCATCTCATTGCTGCTGCTCTGTGATGTGTATTTGACAAATAAACATTGAATTTAAACTTGTTTACAGTTAGTAGTCTGACCTCACCATTGGCTGATGGGGTTGTTTCCAGTGGCTCAGTAATGATCGCATAATGCACACGGCTGTTTGTATGACTAGCTTTCAGATTGTTGGCACCATGCAGTCTGTCTGCCTCTCTTCTGCATTATGTGTGTGTGTGTGTGTGTGTGTGTGTGTGTGTGTGTGTGTGTGTGTGTGTGTGTGTGTGTGTCATCCCTGGCTCCGTACTGACGGCTGATGTCTCAGTGTGTGAGTCAGTACCAGCCACATTACGCGTGTCTGCAGACCTACCTGGCTCCAGAGAGAGAGAGAGAGAGAGAGAAAGAGAGAGAGAGAGAGAGAGAGAGAGAGAGAGAGAGAGAGAGAGAGAGAGAG
>JAOEHI010052765.1:0-16182 GCA_025447815.1 Percopsis transmontana | reverse complement strand
CATCAAAGAATCCTCCATTTGCAGCAATTACAGCCATGCAGACCTTTGGCATTCTAGCTGTCAATTTGTTGAGGTAATCTTCAGCAATTTGACCCCAGGCTTGATGGGCTTTTTTCATACCATACGGTCAAGCTGCTTCCACAACAACTCAGCAGAGTTGAGATCTGGGGACTGCGCTGGCCAATCCATTACATACAAAATACCAGCTGACTGATTTTTCCATAAGTAGTTTTTGCATAATTTGGAGCAGTGCTTTGGCTCATTGTCCTTGTCCTGGAAATTGGTTCCAATCAAATGGCATCCACAGGGTATGTTATGGCGTTTCGAAATAGAGTGATAGCCTTCTTTGTTTAATATGCCTTTACTCTGTACAAATCTCCCACTTTACCAGAACCAAAGAATCCCCAGAGCATCACATTTCCTCCACCATGCTTCCTGCAGTCGTCTCTTAACTGTTGGTGATGAGACTGGTGATTTAATAGCTTCTATTATACGACACAAAGGGGCGCTATAACCAGGCCTGTCTGATCAAGGGCCATCTCCTTAATCTACTACAACTCTTATATTTCCAAAATATCATTCACTATATTTTTCATTTTATTTGATTGAAAATTCAATAGCTGCTACAGTATGACGCTTTAACTATGACTGATCTAGGGCCCTCTCCTTTATGAGAGATGGAAGTTATAAAAAATGTTTATTAAAAAAAAATTTTTATTTATTAAAATGGGGTTGATAAATTGTCTTGAATTATAAATGTGCATTTGTTATAAATATTTAATTGTGATTTTCAATTTATTTGATCAAATCAAAGGTCACTATATTAAATTGCTGTTGGTTTGATTAATTATGAGCTTCACTTTTTCATTCAATGCCATTTTTGTAAGGCATTTGCATCAAAGACTGAATGGTGAAATTCCTTCATAAATATACAGGTGATAATAAAGCGTGTGAATTGAAAAGTTTATTCGTTGCGCGATTTGATAATCTCAAAGGTGATTTGTTAAAAACCGCACCTCCTAATTTATCATTTATAAATCGAATAGTTTATCAAATTACTTGCAATTTTTAATTCACATGACAAATTATCAACCCCATTTTAATAAGATAATTGTTATAACTTTCACCCCTCATACTCTTTAACCTAATAGATTTAAAAAATATTCAGTTTATTTATGCATTTTGATTTTATTAAAAATTCAGTAGCTTCTGCAATGAGGCACAGGGGGCGCTCTCTTAAACTACAGAATATCTGAATCTGCCAGAAACAGAACGATCGGTGGATCCCTACTTTTAACAAAATAATTTAGGATTAGCTAACCCAATGTTTCCTTGGAACACAGGTGTGATAGTTGCCTTCACCCAATGTAGATTTCAAAATAAAAAATATTTGTTCGTTTTTTTTAGTTAGTAAGTTGAGATTGAGACTCTACGGGTATGGCTTACTGTATGACGCCCACTCTACAATGAACAAGTGGAACTCCTGCTGCCCCATATGAGAACCACTGGAGAGGCCCTTAACTTGTCTGCTCATAATAAAACATCTTACCCCAAAGTCCAAAGAGTCCCTAAAAAGTATATTGACGCTAAACCAGTGAACTATATACTCTAGGCCTGGGGCAACGCATGGGCATAATCGATACATTGACTTGGTTGGTGTGCGTTGATGCACCGTGCCATTGTCATCTTTGAGGAGGCCAAGATGGCTCCAGCTACTTACTTTTGTAAATATCTATTTTGCTACCAGTCCCAATGAACAATGTTAAAACGATGTTAAAATTAAATTTACTGTTCAGTTATCTACTTTATCCACCACCACTGATGTAAAACAATCTCTCTCTAGTTAGCTTATTTCTCCGCCACCACTGACCCAGAAAAAAATCTAGTTAGCTGTTGCCTGATTCTATGATTAAGTTATGTCAGCTAGCTTTGTAATGTCTTGGGCTTAATAGCTAAAATTGTTTCAAAGTTAGCTCTTGCCAGTCACTGAACGTCGGCACACACTTTGAAGTAAGATAACGGGTCCCGCTTTCTGGTCCTTCTTACTCGACCATGGTTAGGTTGCTGCTGCAGTCTGGGCGGAAGGAAGACGTCAGATGAGCAGCTGTGACCTTGTCTAGGCTCCGTCTGGTTGTTGCTTGACTCGATCTGGTCGTAACGAGGTCTGATTTGATCTTGGTGTTTTCAGACGATTTGACCCATAACCCATGAACTGCAGTCCATGACATTGGACCTCTTTGTCCCATAAGTGTGCTGGCCATTGAGCACTTCCCGGGTGTATTTAAATCTCAATATACACTGAGTTTTCAGTGAGTTCACATCTAGTTTTCACGGTTTGCTTTTCTTAGCCCTTTCTGCCTAACCTTGGAATGACTAGGTTCAGTTTGTTTGCAACTGAGGTTTTATTAGCAGTTGAGCTGGTGATACTCCGGTGGTGGTTTGGGATGTGGTTCTGTACATTAACAGGAAGCGACCCAGCTTGGTTTCTACAGACCACTGCTTCATTTTCCTCATGCCCTCCTCAGAAGTCCTCACAGCCCTCTCTGTGAGGCCATTGGATTCTGGGTGATAAGGAGCAGATTTCCGTGTTTGATGTCATTCATTTTGAAAAAAAATTTCTGCTTCTGCACTGACTAGAAGGAAGGCCTTGTGTGAAAAGATAACAGGTAGTTTATCTGATGTGGACACACTGGCTCAATAATGTCCTTGTCATGGGAAACTTACCAGCAGTAGAAATCTGACCTAAGACCTCATTTCTGTTATCATAATGAGCCCTGTATCTGACTGCATTTGGAACAAACGTGATCTTAAGAAAACTGGCCGAGTACAATTGTATTGAAAGCTTCTCTGTAGATCTATAGTTAGGCTGTACAAAAGGAACTTGTAGGTGCCTAGGAGGAAGAGAGAAGTGAGTTGTTTAATGCCGAGTATAAACCCCTCCTGTATGTGTTTGAAGGTTGTTAATTTATTTTATTGACCAAGCGCGGTCTCTGAAATACTGCGCCCGTTTGCAAACAGAAAAAAAAAACAGAAACACTGTTTGTTGTGTAAGAGTAATTTATAATTCATGTCCACAACACCCTTGATCTGAAGTCCCTGTAGTTCACTCTTCACCTTGTCTTTAGGAGCATAAGCGTAATGGGCGAGATTTGAAAAAAAGCTTTTGGGCCTGTGCATCTACATATATCTTGGCTTGTGTTCCCTTAAGGGTTCCCAACCCTTCTCTGAGCACTTGCTCATGTTTGGCTAGCACTGTAAGCCTACTGTACATTCGTCAATAGCTGAATAGGTCATACACCAGTCCTAAGAAAACAACATTCTGTTAGAATAATGACATCAGCATGTCATCAGGGCTATACATTTCACAACATGCTTTACATATCAACATACCATTCAATCCTCAAATTAATATCAAAAAGCTTTAATACAAGCAAAAAGCTTAAACTTTTTAAGAGTTGATTTCAACAAAGAGTAGAAAATAAGCTAATTCCACCATTGCGGTGCTAGGATAGAAAAGTTGTGACTGACTGGAACGACGTAGCGACAGAGGTGCCAGCCGAGGTGGGGGTCACATTGAATAACTTGGGTTGGTTGAATACCAGACATGCTGCTGCATTTTGAATGTGCTGCAGGGGTCTGGTAGCAGAGCCCACTAGCCCATGAGATAACTAGTCTAGACAGGAGATAACCATAGCTTTTTGAAATTGAGCTTTAGGTGATGCTAACACATCCAAGCCCGATGTCAGTGAGACATCCAAAAATCAAGTTACGCTGATCACGCTGGCCAGGAATTGAGCAGAAAGATGGTGTATAGAGATGATGTGAGACAGGATAAAAGAGTACAGGATGTGTCCTGGGAGGGAAAATGCGGCACAGGCGTTTTTGTTTGATCTACCGACTTCAATTTGCATTTTGTTTACATTGCACCAGATACCAGTCAAAACAAAGCCCACATGAAATTCGGACACCTGCAAAACTTGCAATCTGCGCTTTATTTACTGAAAGTGTCTCAGAACATACCCAGGCCATCGAAGACCCTTACACTAGCAGAATGTGTAGAAGTCTAAAAAGATATGAGGGAGAAAGTTGTCTATTGCTGTTAGGAGTAGATGCGACATGACAGCATTTGTCCTTTACAGTATCAACTGCGTATTGTGTACTGGCTGTTATTTGTAACACTGCAGTAGGCTATGGTGTTTACTTTTTCGTTCTCTAGGTTATCGTAGGCTATATGTGGATTTTAATATTGGCACATTCCGTACAGGCTAATATAGTGCAAAATTCTTAAATTCCGGCTATGAGCACACTCCGGTTAACAGCACAATTGCACGAGGTCCTGACCCTGTGCCCTTAAGCAGAGTCGACTGTATACCACACACAACCGCTAAACAGCATCTCTACACTTTCACCCTCATTGAAAATGCCACGATCTATGAATGTGCAAATTTTAAACGCCATGCACTCTGACCTTTTGTCCAAAGCATGGCTACAAAAAACAAAACAATGCGCGTCAATTTGTAATGGCAAGCTAGAATATTGGAGAAATACAACCCTACATACTGGACATTTCTTGGACCCAGTAATGGTGTTTCCTATAAACTTTTTTGATTTAAATGTCATATAGAGTTGGATGTTGGGAAATCTGTAAGCTCAAGTAAATTAAGAAAATCAAAAATCATCTCAGACTTTCCAGAGTAAGTTTATTTTAATGGTAATGTAGTGCATATAAAATATAAGAAAACATTTCTAACCTCATTGCCATGACCTTACTAGCATAATCATGCATAATCATTAATAACATTATATTAATGAAAAAAGTGAAAATTCAAGTTAGCTCATTTGAAAGGTAAAAACATGTAGGTTGGAAGAAAAATCCAACCATTTACACAATTTAGGATATTTAGCTATTAAATCACAGAATACAGGAAATGGCAAAAGTTCACATAAAGTTAACTTGAAACAACAACCATAACCTCACACTCAATGGCCTTAACACTCTTCCTCTCTCTCCTCTTCCCTTCAGCCTCCTCATCTTCTTTGTCTTCGTCTTTGTGTATTGTGAATGGGTTGCAGCAGCAGACCTCACCTCCTTCACACTTGCAATAGTTAGTGCAACAACTGAGACTTACAGCATGGCAGCTCCAGTTTTATTGGCTGCAGGCCTTAAATGCGCTGCACCTGCAGCTGGCGACGTCAAGAAAATTAACTGGAGCCACTGCCTGGGTGGAAACAACCTCCCATCAAAATGTAGGGATGTCTCTGGCCTTTGATCTGCAGCCTTCCACAAAATGACCTGAAGATTAGCATACAGTATGTGCAGCATCACGTTGACATCAGTTGGAGGAAGATTTTTAAGTTCAGGTGGCTTTTTCCTCTGTCTGTAGATCTTGTAGCGAGCGTTATTCATCAACTTGGCCTTCTTCTGCCTATACAGTGCGAGAAAGACCTCTGTGCCTGTATCTTTTAGGTCACTGTGAGTGGCATCAGGTTCCCCAAGCACTGTATTGAGACCAGGCATGGTACTTTCAGCGCAGATGCCTTGCCCTTTCCACAGGGGTAGGAGACAGTGTCACATCCCGACAGCGCATGCATCCCTAGGATACCCTGACATTTGTCAACCAACGCCCTGACGGTGGCATTTATGTCCAGGATGGTGCCATCCCACTTTTCCATTTTCACTGCTGATTGAACATCGGCCTTCCAAGCCCAGTACACTAACTAGTGTCATCACTTAGGATATGTATGGTGGGTGCCCCTGCTCCAGCTGCTTGCAGCATGTAGGTAATAAGTGTGACGTCAGCCTCCTCATGCTTGACGATGCAGTCCATGTGGTGCACAAGCAGGATCTTATCAGCGGTGAGGTGATATGTGCACAGAAGGCACGATAGCTGTGTCTTGTTTGATGTGCTCTTCATCACGGCTTCTCCACCAGGTGTTGATTGTCAGCTTGTACTGAGTTGCACCAACTCCTGCTAATCTTCTCCTCTCATGATCTTTGGCACTGGGCTCATCATTGTAACGGTCAAAATGATGAGCCAATCCCAGCATAAGAATGATCGGGCGTTGATAAATCTGGCGGCTGAAAACGATCCTCATTTAAATATCACGGCCCTAAATATTCTCCGTTTAGAGGTCCGTCCCCAGAATTTACGACATGACTAAATGTAACCCGGCAGAAAAGAGGAACTTCTCCATCCTGGAAATTGAAACATTAACATCTTAAGTCCAGTCAAACCAACTGGTACTATTTGGTAGTCTGAAAAGTGGCATCAAAGGATCTAGGAAATAAAGAAAAAAAACTGACTAAACATTTTGCATTGTCTTGTTCCTATTAAATTTCCTACTCTTGGGGAAAAACATTTAACAAATAACATTTCCCTTCTTAAAAGCGACGAATGAGGTCCTGTCTCTTTTGTATAGGCCCCAGTTGGGGCTGTGCTGGCCATGGCTCTCTGGGCATATGCTCATCTGCATGCACTGGCAAATTGAGTGGCACCCTATTATCCTAAGCAATATTTTGCAGAACCCCACTGGCCAATTTGATGTCGCACACTTTCTATAGCGTGTAGCCTAGAGAAGAGCTTGATGCCAAGGAGGCATGAGTATGCCAACACTGCTGGCATACTGTAGTTCTACTTATCGTTGGCTTATCTATACTATAATTCTGGTTGTTTTTACTGAGGCTGTTATGATTGTTTTTTGTGATAATGATGGTCTTATTTGTTTACGTTTGTTTACACGGTCTCCAACCAGACATGCGTTTGATCGTAAGGATACAACAAAAATTATATTGATGAATACCAGCTCTGTCTGTAAAATGATTGTAAGATTTATTTTAAGATAAAATGTGGTCGTACGTTTCATGAATGAGGGCCAGTGTCCCCGATTGTACCTGCTACAGGCCAGAAAATGTGGTAGAGTTGCTGACTTGCATAAACTAGGAAAACATTGGGAAGTGGAGCATTTTCATCAGGTAGTCCCAATTTCTTGACGAGGACAGACTTGTCACCCTTCCTTAGGCAGCTAAATTCATCGATGAGTGATGGTGGAACAGGGCTGAGCTCATGATCATGATTCAGTTCTATGCCACGTTGTTGCCCCACGACTAAGTCAAGCGAAGAGCGCCTCCATGTCGTAGATGGGCTTGATGTCGTAGATAGCTTTCTTTATAACCTCCATAGTTTTGACTCTATTGAAGTGCTATTAAAGCCTTTTGGAAGAGAAGCTGCAAAATCTTTGCTCTGATGTTAACCAATCTGAAGAGCATTCTGCACATTCACAGTCTGGAGCGATCCGTCCATTCACAATGTTGTACAGGATTTAGAGATTCTCTTTCGAGGGATGAGTGTTTCTAGAACTTCTCCATGATTTTCTCACAATCCCTTTGATCCAGCTCTCGTCTTCTTTCTCCTTCCTCCTTATGTTTCAATCTACTCTGCTCTCACTGCCATCCACATGTTTTTTTCTTCCTCCTCTGCATTCTCTGGTGTGTCCTGACTGTACATTTCCTCCACTGTTTTGGAGATGGGAGCAAATGGGATGGGAATTGATCCACACTGCAACTAGCTGTTTATTGAGATGCCTTTCAACCCTCCATGTACTTTCCCTTTTTAGACCGTTTAATGTAGGTCTGCTCGCCAAACTGGTCAGCAGGTACAGCAATTCCTCTGTCAGAGACGTGATACCTAGCTAAAAGGTCCTGCTTGACCTCATGTGGAAGGTTCTGCACCATCCTGAGGTACCAGGTGATGTACTATGCATAATTATAGTGCCCAGCAGCGAAGAAGTACTGAACCCTCCACTTGAGGCAGTGCTACTGTAGGAGGAAGTCTCCCTTTCTCTGCACGAAGGAAAGAAAGTGCGATGAAGGTGGGACGAATCAGGCAGTCCACCCAGAGCCTGCCTGTAGGGTGCAGATATTCTGCAATAGCATTATCAGTCTGTGGTCCATCTTTCAGAAGTTATTGGAGGAGGACAGCCACAATCATCCACTATGCAGTGCTTTTGTCCAGGATTTGCCACTGGGAATGTTGGCAATGCAACCAAATGGCACTGCAAGCAGTTCTTCCATGCCTAAAGCATTCATCAAGGTTCCAATGCAGCCAAGGAATGACATCAGAGTGTGCATCATGTCGGGATGGTTGGTGGATGAGACACACCACAATGTAGAGCTGCAGGTCCAGTGTGGTGTCTGCATACTTCATGCCAAAGCTCTTCAGTGACTTCTCAAGGTAGAAAAGGGTTGTGAGCACGGTATCCGGGTGTGAAGGTGGAGAATCGATAAGGGGCCCAAACACTACAATAGTTTTAGGCTTGTCGGTGGTCTGAGATTTTCTGTCTTCACGTGCGTTATAGTTCGTCCAGTCAACGCAACATCTCTATCCTCCTTTACTCATGTCAAGCTGGCAGCAACTTGGTGCGGTTCTTCTGGACAAAGTGCTGGTGGTTTCAACTTGGGGGGTGACCAGTGAGTGCAAGTTTCCTGATCTTGATGATGCCGGCTGGATGTTGTGTAAACTCGGACACCATGGCATGTGGTTTGGTTCCATTCAGACTTGTGATATAGAGGTCTGCCCAGCTGAATATGGGCCCCAACTCAGTAGTCAGACCAAGCTTTTTGTGATAATCAGCAGCATTCTTCGACCCAAGCGTAGAACTTAATTATAGTTGGAATGGTGGGTATTCGTGGGGCATCATGGTGCAGTCAAGTGGAGAGTAGAAGGTGACGCCTGTGGAAGAAGGGTGGGGGAGCGGGCACTGCACACTGTTGCTCATAAAATAAAAAGTTATGAATGACAAACATAGACTTAAGACTCTTAGATGGGCCATATGAGAACCCCTGGAGAAGGCCTGAACATGCCTGCTCATAATATAACATTATCGACACAACTCAACTATCCACCTGAAGGCTGAAGGGGGTGGTAGTTCTGTTACCGTCCCCAACTGTTTTGAATGGAGAACTCCCAGACTGATATGCAGAGTAGAACAAAATGTTCACGAGATCAGGAGTGTCTCACAAGGCTATACAAAATTAATCTTGTGGTTGAAACCAGCATTACAAAAACATTGTTTTGGTTTGAAATTCAGAGTGTGGGCCCTATTACACCTGAGTGCTGAGTAGCTGGCACTTTCCTCTACTCCTCCCCTTACAACCACCACGTCAAAAATTATACACTGAGCTGGGGCAGAAATCTGGGGTACTGGGCTCGCAATAACAAAATTGAGGGTGTACCTTTAACATGTAGTGAGTGAAAGTGGTGTTCTGAGCTGAATATGGCCTGGTTAGTCAACCGCAGTCCTCTTTAAGTTTCCTGTGAGTGACCCCATCACCTGCTGGTTGTCCTGCCATGCCCCTATCCTCCTCTTGTTCATATACTCTTTACAGGACTCTACAGGTCCATTTCATGATTTACAACCAACTTTATTTTTTTCTCTGATGTCTTCCTCCTCCTGTCCATTTATGGTCGCCATACTTCTATTCTCCTTTTTTCTTCCCTCCCTTCCTTATTATTTGATTTGTTTGGGGGTCTCAGAATACCAACAATGACCATGCATCCATGTCGGTAAGTATTCGGTAAGCATGCTCATGTCCTTCACTGCTGCAGGCTTGTTTGTAATGCTTACATATATGCTAATTGTATATTATATACAGTATGTTTACATTTGAGGGTATGCCACTAAACCAGAGCTTTATGGGCAGGACACATTATATTGTAGCTATTAAACCTGTGTCCTTGATTAGCACCTGCATGTCCACCCACACACACCTCTCCCACAATCTCCCAGAATCTCCCTGACTGTCATTTTTGTTGCACTTGTTAAGGGACAACATTCGCGGTATTACACAAGTGGAACAAGCACATGTCATTACAAAACAGCTTGACGGAGGTTATTCGACACTTGAAATACTAATTAAATATTATTTTGTAATTACAAGATGTGTTCTTCCAGGTCTAAATAACATGTTTTGTAATTACACTTTTGTAGTTTTGATGTCAAACATTGTTTGATAAATCATTGTTGTCAAACAATGATTTATGATGTTTAAGCTTGTTACATATAACTAAATGCAGGGGCGGTTTGTTCCTTAGGGCGATCAGGTGATGCACAATCAAAGGGGGAAAGTGCAGGGAGAGAATAACTATCACATTTTACCCCAGTGTTACGCTAGCTGTGACTGTTTTAGAGAGTTTGTCCTGCCTCTGAATATCTTTGTCCATATCAGCGTCAAGTGTTCCGTGGAGTACCACCCCTTTCGGGTGATTTCAGTCTGGCTAAAAATCACAGAATTAGGTTAATTTACCCGTTCAATTGGTAAATTAACCTAATTCAGCTAGCTAACTGGACATTGTCACATTGCTTTGTACAATTTTTTTTTCACCTCACATAACAATACCACCAGTTACCTCTAGATGGCAAAATAAGACAAGAAGAGAGAGAGACGCATTACCATTAATCAAAAAAATTTTGTCAAGTCTTCATTGTCTTAAATAATGACTTTGGCCCTACAATGAATGAACATTCCATAGTGATCAACAGATGGGTTGCCATTTGTCAGTTCATCCTCAAAGCCGCCATTGGATGTAAAGGCAATTTTTTTTGCCTGAACATGAAAGTCTATCAGAGCATTCTGGGTCATTTTCATCCAGATTGAAATCACCCGCAAGGGTGACACTTGACACTGATTGTACCATGAAATTCAGTGGCAGGACAAACTGTCTAGAACAGTCACAGCTAGCTTAACACTGTTGTAGAATGTGATAGTTATTCCCTCCCTTCCCTTTACCCTTTTGGTGGTGCATCGCCCTAAGGAACAAACCTGCATTTAGGGTGCTACCTTGTTTAGTCTGGACCTTTTCAGTTTGTCCGGAACTTTTTAGTTCTGTCCGAACCAGAATAGTAGGGGTGAAAGGTGCGGACCAAAGGACAAAAATTTGATCAGACCAAAAGAGGTGGTCTCAGTCCGGATCAAACTGAACTATGGTTTGGTTCGTTTGCAGATGGTTGGTTAGGACTTTTAGACCAATTACAGGAAGTGAAGGCAGGCATTAAACAATAGAAGAAGAAAAATAAGCAGAAGAGAAGTAAAAATTAGCCATGGGGAGAGGAGGAGATGGAAGTATTTAACTGTAATTTGGTCCGATGAAGAAATAAAATAATCTTTAAAAAAAACGCATTAAAAATGCTGAAAGTTATAACACAACGAGGATGTTCATGTAATACTGTAGCATATATATATAGAGCAGATTAAAGTTCACTAATTCCAATATAGACACAAAACACAAAGCAGCGCAGAGGCTATAACGGTAACAATGACCGGCGGTCAGCCCAACTTAGTCCAAAAAGTAATGTCAAGTATAGGGAGATGCAGCTCACATAGGTGATAACGACAGGACATAAGTATGTCATGGAAATCAAAACTAATCGGATCAAATGTATACAATGTAACAAAAACATCAACCTTAGTCTGGAGCTGGACCTTGGTCTGGACTTTCAGGTGTGATGCCCCTAGTTACATGTAACAAGCTTAAAACATAATGAATCATTGTCAAAACTACAAAAGTGTAATTACAAAACATGAGACAAAATAATATTTCATTAGTGTTCAGAAGTGTGTAATAACCTCTGTCAAGCTGATTTGTAATTACATGTGCTTGTTCCACTTGTGTAATAACCAATACCGTGAACATGTTTTTACATAGCAATAAAATGTTATTTACATAGTAGTTACTATTAATTACCATGTTATAAATGCATTTATTTATTTATTACTTTGTTACATAGTAATTAATGCCCACCTAATGTAAAGTGTTGCCAGACTTAGTTTTGGAAGAAGGCAGAATAGCTTAACTAGGGTATCGTAGCATTGTTTTGTTAGCTTAGAGCATCTACCAGCTTTAAACCTGTGATGGACTTTTCATTGGTGCTAGGAGAGCTCATGGTTCCAGGGAAGGGATTAGGTTTTTTTGAGGCCATTTCAAGTGTGCTTTGCCCTCTCATGTATGAACATAGGGCTTGTAATGGCTTCTCTTCCTGAGTTCATTGCATTCATTAGAATAAATTCCGTCAGAATCATGGATTCAAAAAATCTTTTAATATCTTGGTGTTGCTGCTACAAGCCTGTTCACAACTACTCCAATTGCATGATATCTACCATAAGGCTGTCTACAAGGACCCAGTGGCAAGGTGTTTCACCATTGTAATAAACCAAATTAATGATTTTAATAGAGGCAGTGAGTTTTGTAATGGTCTTGATTAGCCCTCCATACTTGATTATGTTACCATGAAGTATCTGACATCATCACCGGGCAGCCCTAACTGGTGTCTGGCCATATTTCACTGCTGTCTGTCTGCCTCTTGTCAGCATGGCATTGGTCTTAAAAGGGATGATGTGGGGCTCAGAATCAATTCAACCAAATGTACTTTTTGTACACAAGCTAAACGTTAACATTTGTATAGAAATCAATAGAATACTATTTTGAAGATACCTGACTACATTGTCAGAGGTGTTAAGTAGTTGAAATCTTGAATTTCAAAATGCTTTTTCTGTGTAATCCTTGAGCGTGGCTCTGCCACATCATCCCGAGGTTTGAAATTTGATGCATGAGTGTGTTTCTGTGTCAGTGGTGCTTACTTATGTAGTATAGCTCAGAGTCTTTGGGTGAACTTTCAGTCACCCCAGCCAGGCTTTTTGAGGTCTCTTGACTGATTACACCTTCTCTGACATGGGAGAGTTTATACACTGCACAATCAAGAGAATCCCGAGCATTTGAAATTATAGTACAATTACAAGTATAACTTTATATAGTGTGAAATATTATAAATCATCTCAGATGCAGTGAGAAATAAAGTAAGCAAAACTTGTGGCCTGGCTCATAACGGTGCTTCAACAGGGTTATGGTGTTGCTCATATTTTATAAATATTAGCAAATCCTTTACAGATGCAGCGACCTAGAATGCACACGGTGCCGTGGCAGAGAATTTGCGGCGCTGAGTTGCGACGTGTCTGCTCAATGACACAACAAGTGGCGAATATTGAACGCTAGAGGCTCCCTGTGTATTAATTCCCAGTTTAGCTGTTTTGGTTTTGAATGCTGTGTAGGCTACTGTATAAATCATGACCAATATAGGTTTCTGTAATATTAATTATTTAATGCTGTTATTTAATGTTGGCTTGCAATTACTGCTGTGCTTATGTTTTGTTTAGTTTTTGTCTTGTGGATGGTTTGGAAGATCGGGACACTGTATTCTAGGCTGCAGTGGGCGGGTGGACTACAGTTTTTTTTTTTTTTTTCATGATTGCTGGCCTTGGTTCTATTAGTTTCGAAATTCATGTTTCTCTCTCTCTCTGTGTCCCTCGTTATCTCTTGCATCGATCGAACAATCAAAGGATAGAGAGAGAGCAATTGTCTGTGGCCACCACCTGCAAAACCATTCCCTTTTTGGGTGTTGTCTTGCTGTTGTCTCTCCAGTTCTCTTGTTGTCACATTCATTTGCACCAAAACAAGTGACACTGATTCACAATCGCTTATGCTTCTTAACTGGACAGATTGATATCACTGAAGTTTAATTGACTTGGTGTTGTACTGTGACGATTACGTGTTCCCTTAAATTCTCTTTTAATTAGTTATTATATCTGGATTTACAATTACAATTATGGCATTTAGCAGACGCTTTTATCCAAAGCGACTTACAATTACATGGTGTTATTACATGGAGCAGGTAGGGGTTAGGCATCTTGCTCAAGGATGCTTGCAGGTAGGCCAACTCTGGGGCTTGAACCCACGGCCTTCCGGCTGGGAGTCCAACACCCAGACCACTAGACTATCCTGCCCCCCAGGATTTGTTTGTTTTTGTAAAATGACTTTGCTTTAATGACTTTGGCTACTCATTTGAATAATTTATATTTAATTTTTTTTTCTTTTTTTTTTTGACTCTCATGGATGATTTTGAAGTTTTGGGATATTGCATTCTAGGCTGCAGTGGGCAGGTAGATTTTTTTTAATAACAATTGTTGGCCATGGTTTTAATATTTTCACAATTCCTCTCTCTCTCTTGATCAAACGGGCTGCATCAGTGTTACAGTGCATTTTAAATTGTGTGTATAGCCTATAGGGTAAACCGGGGTCTGAAGAACAATGTCCATTTTCTTTTAAAATATATATAATTTAAATATCAATATAATATGTACACAAGAAGAATGCATAAATTCCTCCTCCAGGCATTGATTAAACCCCTATAAACCTTAAAATTACATATTTCGAAGTTTTATTTCATGAAAACAATCTCTTCATGTCCTTAAAATGGCTTGGCTGTAACACCAATCTAGTATATTCCCTTTAAGACCCAAATATAGAATTTTTTTTTTTTACCTGTCAGATGTTGTTATAGAAGGCCTCTGATGCAGATAATGGATTTTTTATAAAATTATGTTTTAGTACGTTTTAGGGAAACGTTGTAATATTTCAACGTTGGGCCTAGTGGGGAGCAGAATTTCAGCATTTGCACTCGCACTGTCAGAACAAATAAACAGAACAACTAAGGATTCACCTTTGCAGTATGGATTGCTTACATAGCAACAGTAAATATCATGAATAATAATCACCCAACAGTCATATATTTATTTATACTAATAAAAAAACATTATATACAAAACAGAATGAAAACTTTGTCAAAGAACCAGTGTCCAGTGTCCATTTGAAATAGTAGTCCCCCATTACCTGAGGATGATCTCTTCTGAGCAGTCACAGGAGAGAGGATGCTAGTTGCGCTTGAAACAGTCTCTTGTTCAGCATCTCTTTCTTGGGAATATTGAGAGCTTTGCAGTCCTGTTTGTAGAGGAGCCAGGCGTTGACCACAGCAAGGATAATGGTGTGCCACAAGATGTAAATGTACCAGCGGCGTGATTTCATGGGGAACTTGCAAATGAGTCAAACAAATCCACACCGCCCATGCATTTATTGAATGCACCAACAATGTAAGGTCTCTCAACTTCAGTGTAGGATTTGGTGGCTTTGTTCCAGCGTTTAATCTTTTGCACAGGTTTGCACAGTTTGCCTCCACTCTGATGTCAAAGCTTCCTCTCCCCTTTTTCTTCAAGATCTTTTCATCTTCAAGGTTACAGTTGGGTAAGCACACTTGCCTGGCTGTTCCCACATAATGATTTCCACGATCAAGGAGCTTATCTACTAATAGGACACAGGTGAAGAAGTTGTCTGCGTAGACCTTGTAGTTGACCTTCTGGAAGTGTGGAGACAAGCTTCATCACATTACCTGACATTCCAAGTTCAGATTTGGCTAGTTTTCCCTCGACACTGCCTTGGTACACATCAAAGTCACAGAGCATGCCAGAGATTCCACTTCTTACCCACAATTTGAAGCCCCATGGGTGAGGTTAACATAACAAGCTGAAAATCTAATTTGATGCATGCATTCCACAATAACTTCGTATTTACATGATCTAGATATTCTAACAATCACAAAAAAAATATTTCATGGATTTTACTCACTTCAATGTTGATATATCCAGTTTATGGCCTTTTGGCCAGACCTATACACACATTTACTATCCAATGGCATTGCAAGGCTAAACAATAGGACCCATTGGCTATGTAAATGTGGACTTTTAACCAAAAAAAAACATTTTCAGATGTGGTCAATGTTTTTGGGAGAGCTAAAAGTGATATCCCAAATCCCCGTAAGTTTCACTTATCTATGAATATGCTAACTTGGCCCTGCCCCCGTCTCAGTTTAACAATCTGCCGGTCGGCTGCAGCTGAGGCTTACGTGCTGTCACCTTTGACTCTGCTCTGCTTTGCACTTTTAAACTAGCCTACTATACGCTACATAATGGCAAGTTTTAATATTGGAGTAATTCAGCCATACATGTTTGAACAAGTGGTGGGAAGTTCGAATATTTTTACTGACTCAGATCTTTGAATCTCGGTTATATTAATTAATCCTTTTTTCGAGTCATTTCGTTCATTTCGTTTATTTTAAAACTAGTTATTGCGGCGCTGTTGCTCTCTTCTGGGCGATGTAAAAAAAAAAAAAAGAGCGCGGTTCTCAAACACTGAAGGCTACATGGTTTGCTTCAGTTGACAAGGTATAATAGCCTACACAAATTCACTTCTTGATCATTCTCTATCATCATTCTATAAAGCCACAACCAATTCAAACCAT
>JAOEHI010052764.1:0-16188 GCA_025447815.1 Percopsis transmontana | reverse complement strand
CGGTGGGTTCGGTGAATGCGCATATGAAACTGGTGGGGTTCAGTACATCCAACAAGGTTAAGAACCACTGAGTTAGAACATGTTTAGGCTAAATAACTTTAGTGGCTGTAGCCACTTCCTCTGTGTGATAGCACATGTAGCTACTTTGCGAACGCAACACGTAATTTCTTTTAGTTTGATCTCCAGAACGAGGTTTATTTACTGCATGTGTTACCCCTTCACTGCACCACAAAAGCCACCGGCAGGCCCTGTTGCATAACATTCACTACTACAACTAGCCATGGGTGTTGTTGCCGGTGGGACCAGTGGGTGGGACTGTGTTGACATAAACAGCAGCTGTGTTGTCCGGTTTGAATCACTGCCCCTATTGCCCACTGCCCACCTTAACAAGGTGATGGATTGGTTTAGAAATGTAAAAGTCTGTTTACCATCCCACCCACATTTAAGACAAATTGTCGCATAGATGTGGGTAGACGTTTTATATGATAGTATAATAAGTCTGGCCCTGCGACACTAATTCACAAGTGACTATAGACTGACACGTTAGAAGAAAGAGAGACAAATTCAGCCATTCTGGAATCAAAGAGCAATTTTCCGCTCTATTAGAAAGCAGCCTTTTGTTTTCCACTGGCCATTCTTCTCTTACTGTGCATGTGCACACGTACGTGCATGTGTGTCTAGTCTAGGAGTCACATCATGAATTAGATTTGTGTTTCCTGTCTCAGAGAGCTGTCATATGCTGTTTTATTTGATTGTGCATGTTTCGCTTGAGTGTGTACACTGGCATGTGTTTGTGCGCGTGTGCGTGCATGTGTGTGTGTCAGCACTCACGCGCCATAGGCAGGGATGGGTGGAGGAGGCGGAGCTGCACGGAATGTGTTGTATACGGCGCGACCCCTTCCTCGCAAATGGGCCCCTCTGTAAGCCACTGTTGCTCCTGTGCTGGGGTATGGAAACCCCGTGACTGACGAGAGAGAGAGTGAGAGAGAGAGAGAGAGAGAGAGAGAGAGAGAGAGAGAGAGAGAGAGAGAGAGAGATGTTACGCCACAATATGCATAATGTTAATTTAATATTTGGTATATTTATTAATATTTTTCTTCAAATAAGGATTTACATTTCTTTGTTATCTTGATGGAACAATTAATTAATTTGCTTCTAGAAAAATGTGCCAGTATGCTAACAAACTAGCCAGACTAGCCAAACTAGCCTTCTACCCATAATGTGCGTGTGTGTATACAGTACATGTCCCATATGGTCATCATGACTGAGCACGTGCATGGACGCATATGCTATTGTATATGCACACTGTTGCCCGGGTGACGTATATGAATGCAATCTGATGATGAGCTATGGCTTGTGTACGCTAGAGCAGCGCTGTAATAACCCATGAATCATACGAGAGGCTCTCTGACAGCCAGCCTGGCCCATAAAACAAACACACACATTCAGATACACACAGGCATAAACAACTGGCTCAAGTGCAATCAGGAGGCCTTACACACACACACACACACACACACACACACACACACACACACACACACACACGTGATAATTAGGACATATACACAAACACAGCTGCATGTTTATTAGGTAATGCATCTGGTTGGCTGTTTGGAATTAGAATTAATTTCTCGTAACGGTAGTATGTTTTGTTTTTTTGAATATCCCGTTTACAGAAAACAGTTTGTATGAGGCCATCTATGCATTTGTGTGTTAATGTCTGAGCGTGCACATATACTGTATGTTTGTGTGTGTACAGTATTTGTGCTTTTCCATTTTTTTCTGGCAGATTCAAAATACTGAATCGTGCCGGCTGTTGCCTAATTGTACTTCTATACTAATCTATACTATACTGAAATGTAGAAAGCTTGCTGCATCTTTATTAAGGCCCAGTTTGGACTGGACCTGCTAAACATTAAACCTGATTACATTCACTTTTAGTGAGCAGCTGACAATGATGACTAGACTAAAATGGTAAAATTAGCCGTTAAAAGATCAAACATTTTACATCTCTCGTACTGCAGCTCTGCCATTAAACGAGCACAGCAAAACTAGAAGAAATTAACAAATTCATTTCACTAAATTATTTTTGCAGTCAAATAGTGTTACGGGTTTCCATCTTTGAGAATTACAGTTGCATTATATTTCACTTGCATATACTGTACATATTTTTTTTTAAACATATAGTTTAACAACATATGATAACATATAATCTAAACACAATAGAAGCAGAATCATGCACAATATTTTCGTAAAACCCCTTGAAAGTGCTTCTTTTCTCAAATGTGGGATCAAAATTTTGACAGTGACCTCGCAGGGCCTTGGACCAATGACGGCGCTCCAATCTGCATTGCCCTTCCAACTTGCAAATTTCCCAGCATATGTTTAAAAGCGTCCGGGCCGTGTGGCTCGTTACGGCCCCGCCTGCGCTTTGCATTTTAATCTTATTTGTTGTGTTGTGGTTGTGGAGCAGGTTGGCAAGCTGCTGCATACATATGCACACATATACGCACACACATACACACACATGTCCTGCCTTGCATATACTCTGTCTAGGACACAGTCAATCAATCAGGATTACATTTTCCTCATTGTCCTTCATAGCTATGCAGTTGACTCTCTCTCTCCCTGATAAATGTACACTGTCCCTATGGAGCTGCTCTATTATGCAAACATCACCACGCAACACAACATCTCTGGGCTGATTAGCTTAGCTGCTAGCCTCTAAGCCTGTGTGTGTGTGTGTGTGTGTGTGTCTACATTACGACATCTGAGTGGATTAAGGAACCTTCACATCAAGTGTGTGTCTGTGTGTGTGTGTGCCTGCCTGTGCGTGATTGAGTGTATAGCTATTTGCATGTGTAATTGTGTAGGCACGTATCTGTATGTATGTGTGTGTGCATCTGGATATGTAGGAGCATCTGTGTATATGTGCAGTGTCTTCATGTCGGCGTGTGAGTGCATTTTTGTGTATGTGTGTACCTGTTTTTGTGTGTGCATATGTTCTATATGTGCGTACCTGCCTGTGTGTGCCTGTGTGTGTGTGTGTGTGTGTGTGTGTGTATGTGCGTGCTGGGTTAAGAGCAGCGAGTGGCCGGACTCTTCTCTCATCAGTCATTCTCCTGAATGGGATTTGAGCACAATAAACCTGTAGCCGGGCGGGGGAATGGAGACGGAGTGCTCTGTCACCGCGCCACGATTTATTGGCCCCAATTCCGCTGATCCGAGCTCGGAAAAGCAGTCTGATAAAGAGTGATTAATTGCCCTTACATCCTGCGTTACTCCGCCCAAAGTAGATTAAATGTGCTCATAATTATTCCAGAAGAAATCGGAATCCCACACTTCCGCCATAGGAATTCATAATTATTTTTCTCCCTTCTAGCCTTGCGTAGAGCAACCGAGTGCAGACAGATAGACAGGAAAGAGAGCGAGAGAGAGAGAGAGAGGGAGAGAGAGAGGGGAATATAAAATAATACATAGAATGTATTATAAAAATAATAAATAAATCATCAAATATAAAATGTGTGTGCACATGTGTGCATGTGTGTGTCAAATTCGAATTTTAGTATTTTTTGTGTGTGAAAATCTGACTGGACAACATTCCTGTCAATCTCCCTCACCCTATCACAAGCTCAGGCCCCAGGGGACTCTGGGAAACATATGGCATCAATTAGTCTTGGCAAAACTTTACTGGCGTGTTTAAGACCGCTCCACGCAGTAGCATCCTATAAATCTACAACCTGCCTGGCTGCAACAGAATTCGCAAACAGAGCTTGAGTAACAGGTGTTACGGTGCCAAAAGCCTCTAAATAACACAAATGCATTTTGAAGGGTCCTCAAGCCTATTTGCCAAAACATAGGGCCACAAAACAATATATAAAACATATCAACTATTGATTTAGAGTACATACAGTATACAGTATATTTACATAAAAGGGCAGGATAGGCAAACTGGTTAGAATTGGTTAGGGTGGTCGACTCCAAGCTAAAAGTTCTTAGGGTTGATTCCCGACATGCCTACCTCATTCTTAAGCAAGATGCCTAGCCCCTACCTGCTGCTAAATGCTTGCATTGTACTCACTGTAAGTCACATTGGATATGTATATACATATCTGAACACACATATATACATATATAGTTTATAATTTGGACCTCGTTGATTATTTCCGACACAAAGAAGGTTTTTTTGAAGTTCAGCGGAAGGCTGGTGAATGAATGGAAGAAAATAGGAAAAAGAGGGAGGGAGGGAGGGAGGAAAGGAGAAATAAAATGGATGGATGGCCCTTCTATCCTGTCAGGACGGTTATTTAGAGAAGCGCTGAAAAGCTGTCTGGGAACCAACAGATTTCACACTAATGAGCAAAAAGGAAAGCAGTTACGGAGAGGAGACCGTCTGAGTACCTCCATCCAATGAAACCCCACACGCACACTTGAAAACACACACAAACACACACATACAAATTAGAGCACTTAGGCATGGACAGATGTGAATGTATGCTAACACTGTGTCTCCGTTCAATACGCAGACTAGATAGATCACTGGGAATGTACATGCATGTGTGTGTGTGTGTGTGTATGTGGGTGTGTGCATGCACGTTTCTTTTACCTGCATAAAATTCAGGACCATAGACCGCTCCAACCACTGGATTCAGCTTCCAGCCTGCACAGAACACACACACATGCACACACATGCACACGAACACAGTTAGCTTGTAGCTTTCAATAGCCTGGTTTCTATTCAACACACATTTACTGTAATTGTGGATGTATGATAGAATCCAGTCCTTGTTTAAACTAAAACCTATCAGCCGTCAGAGACAGACAGATGGCTTTTCTTATCTTATCTTATGAAAAGGAGTTGAGACCAATGCTGACGTGAATGTTAACAGGTGTATTGTGTGTGTCATGATGCGCTGTGTGTCTGTGTGTTGCTAGGTTGTTGCATTGGGTGTTTTGAGGTGTGTAAAATGATGTGACAGTGACAAATGAAGGGCCCTTCAAGTCTCATTCTCGCTGAACCCCCCCAACACACACACGGGCACCCCACCACTAAGAGTGACGGCTGGGGGGGTTTGAGGGTGGTGCTGACACATCTAGCCATTTAATTCTCCTGCCCCCCCAAAAACTCCTCTCCATCCACTCTTTATTTTTCACCTGGGCTCTCACATTCACCATCGCCTCACCCCTGCCTATTTCATTCCATCCACATGTCTGAGAGAGAGAGAGAGAGAGAAGGTCTGGCTCTTTTTATTTGCTATATTCATTTACTCATTTAGGGCCGGATTTACTAACATCCCAAACAAAGCGCACTAAATTGCGTGTGCATTCCAAAATATTGAACATTTAATTTTAGTACGTGTTATGGGTGATCTACTAAGAATGATTGCGTAAATGACAACAGGTGCAAACACCATGGAGGCGGCAGCATTTAAATGAGGGGTTTGCGTGTTTTAACGGTTTCTGCTATGGTTTCATTCAGTGTGTACCGAGTACGTTGAAATGTATCGGCCCATCCTACGTATTGGCCAACTGTTTGTATATGTAGTAATGACTAAACCGAAACCCCCTATTTCTCAAACCCTGGCTACGGCCCTGTGCGCAACACTTTGCACCTTACTTTCAAACGTATTAAATATAGATGCTGTCGCTATCAGCTGAAACTGCGTTCAGGCTTGATAGATCACATTGTGTGTAGTAAATTAATGTATTTGCATGTTCCCCTCCCATTATTTTGCACATTAAAATCGAAAAGCCCCAAATTGCATATTCAACAGGGCAAACGTAGTAAATGAACAATGCGTTCTATCTTTTAATTTTGAAAGACTCTGTGCACACAGATCAGCTTACATGTAAATTATATGATGGTGATATCAAGTTTTCACACCATTATACACACGCAAACCTTTAGTAAATACGGCCCTTAGTCTCTCCTCTCTATCTACCCAACTTGCTCTCCTCCTCTCTTTAAACAACCCCTCCGTCAACCCTCCTCACTCCAATTTCCTTTAAACCACTTTTTAAATGATTATTTAAAAAAGCCCCTTCACATCTGACATGATATTTGTGGGACATGTGGGACCATACAAACCTTCAGCAAACGTAACAAACACCTCTGTTGGTCTAAAGGCAGCAACCTGGGGCTTTGTAGGGATGGCTTCACAGCTCTGGTCATTTGATGAGCTCTATGCAGCATTTTCTGGATTATAATTATGTTTCTGTTTTTCTTTCTGACGGAAGCACATCCTCCTAGAACAAAAAGGTGTGCTAGCAGGGGTGAAGTCTTACCGTTTGTGTAAGGGTTCGCCACTTTTTTATTGGTCATCACTCTCGCTGTGGCGTTGTTGACCTGTGTGTCAGAGAGACAGGTCAGTTGGCCTGGCAGTCGCACACACACATACACATCCATCAATGCATGCTCGCTACACAAACCACCCATACAGGTTTGTTTTGCTGTTTATACAGTACTCTTCATCTGACAGGCAAGGAGTCCATGCAGCAAAATATAAAGTCTTTACACACAGGCCACACATTTGTTTTTCCATTTATCGACATTAATACTGCAAAAAGAGACCAATAGAAATGCTTTTCTACAATGATCAACATTTAGAATTTGGGTGAAAAGAATTCGGACAGACTTGCTGTGCAAAGCCGAGAATGACGAGACACGTTCATGACAACAGCTAAAAAAATAATAATATAGATGTATATATATGCAATGTATATGTATATAATGCATATTTTTTCTTAACATCCCTCGCTAGTGGGTGGTGTACGCATCTGGGTGGGGGGGATGGGGGTTTAATGTGCTGCTTTTGCTTTTGGTTTTCATTGCTAATTAAGTCTAATGGCTTTCATTGCCAACGGGCCGATGGCGGTCATTTAAGCCTGCTTCAGCGTACAGGCGTGACGTGTGATGCATGGCGAGATAGGGGAGTCTGGGAAAGGATGATGTGGACGGGGGGAGGAGGGGCATAGGAGTGGAAGTGCCAAAACTTAATGGAAAAACATTTAGATGAGTCCAGACAGACATGGCTTCCGGAGGTTGGGGGTTGGCTTCAGGGGTACAGAAGACGGACTGATTTCACCCACCCCCCACACCTCATCCTCGTCCCCAAAGTGAGGACATGAAAGCTAAGCGGGGAGGTAAACTGCCAGGGATTTATGGGTAAACAAGACTGGGGTTTAAAAGGCACAGAGCCAGCCCTTTCATTCCTCCCCCCTTTGGATATTGTTAATTTAAACACATATTTACACGGATGGCGGGCTGGGAACTGGGAAGGTGGGCACTGGGAAAATGTATGTGTGTGTGTGTATGTGTGTGTACATGAGCAGGCCTATGGGAGACAACTTCAAACTAGTGAAGTCTAACTCCCAGCGGTGGTGCAGGATCAAACCCACAACCTTGTGCATTCAGCTCTGACTGAGTTTAAAAACACACACACACACACACACACACACACAAACTGTGATCTCTGATCTCACAGTACATGCCCATACCTCTGCTAACTCACCAGAGGCACACACGCCCATACACACAAATGCAAAAACAGCACTTGTGGGGACTCAGGCACATGCAGTCTCTCTCTACACACACGCACACACACACACACGCACACAACCCCCCCCCCCCCTACACACACGTGTGCGCACACACGCACACACTTACGGCTCATGTCTCATGCAGCGTTCAGGATGCATCAGGCAGGGGGGAGGAGAGGAGATGGACGGAAGAGGAGAGCAGAGGAAAGGAGAGGAGGCAGGCATCATCAGGCAGAAAGAGGGAGGGGAGTTGGGGTCTGGGGGGTTAAGGAGAGAGGGAAAAGAAAAGGCACCTCTATTTTGCGTCCCTCTACGATTGTACCATTTAGTTTCTCCCGAGCGCGGTCTGCATCAGCACTCGTTTCAAATGTTACAAACCCAAAGCCCTGGAGAGTCCAGGAAGGAAGGAATAGAGGAAAGGAGGGAGGTATAGGAAGCAAGAGAGAAGACACAATGAGATTAGTTAAAGACACAAGGTAGCAGACACAGGGTGGGTAGCAGGTTTAAAAACAGAGAGAAGATTGTAGGAGAAAGCAGATAGTCATCGTATTTATAAACCAGTGGAACTGTTGTGAAACTAGTTTGGGTCTTGGACAGCCTAGTTTGGGCCTGGGGCACAAGCCCATCAAACCCCCAACCTCAGCTCTTTCTTAAACCAAATCGTAACTAGCATGTGTGTTATACTGTACATATATATACTGTGTGTTACTTCTAGCACACCAGACTAGGTGCATTTAGTATGACCTAGTACAGACTACTTTAAAGATCTACATAACCTCCTCTTCTAGCTCTCCACCACCCACCAGAGCCCTCCGACAGGTGTGGTCACCTCTCTCATCTCTCCCTAGCTGTCATGACTAAAAACACACCTGTGAACAGTTTCTAGCCTCCCTTCCCTGCTGACGTCCAACAGTCACAGTGTTTTTTTTTTTGCCAGGGTTTGTTCTCTTTCCCACCCGCTGTGTTCATAACCCGCCTGTTTGTTAATGGTTCTTGCTAGTCTGTTGAGCCCGCCTTGTGCATTCCAAGTTACTTGCGTGTCTTTTCTGTGCCTGTGACCTGTGGCTGTTTATTTCAGCCCAGTCTCATGTGATCAACGTCAAATGGTGATGCTTGTGCAAAACAGTTTTGTCATGATATTAAGGACACATATAGTATATTTAGTTAATACTTAAAGACAAATAAGGTCATAATGGGTTAGCATGGGCACTCTGACCAGTTTGTCGTTTAAAATGTTCTGCGACTTGTGCCACAGTAGCCCTTCTGTTGGTTTGTTGTCCTTGCACATCGATTAGCCTTGGACGCCCAAAACCCTGTCGCCCTGATCGTGGTTTGTCCCTCCTTGGACCACTCACCACTGTTGACCGGAAGACCCCACAAGCCTTGCTGTTCCAACACATTGACTACGAGGACCGACTGTTGGCTTACCGTCTAATATATCCCAGACCATGACGTGTGCCATTAATACAAGAAAAGCAGCTTTATTTGGTTCCTCTGAGAGCGCGGTCATAATGTTTTGGCTCATGAGTGTATATACATCACTAATATTTAACTACAGGGTCTATATTAGCCCTGGGATATTAAAATGTTAAAACATGGTTTCTGCCATGGTTTCATTCAGTGCGTCCCGAGTACATGGAAAATTGTATGTACCGGCCCATCCTGTAAGATTGCACTAAGTACTTGGGACATCACACTTTGGAAACCGCAGCAGAAACAGCTACAGTACGCTGGAATGACACAGATGCGAGGGAATGCAGAGCTGCAAGAAGTTTGGACATGGCAGGTATTGCGTGACTCCTTCTTGTACCTGGCCAACAGCCAACAGCTCCAATATGGCATGGCAAAATGTACACATTATGTTTTCCTCAGTCAAGTAAAAAATATTGACATGGGAATGGGAAAAAACCCTTTCTCTACGTCTTTTTTCATTACGCCTGTCTCCTCGCAACGATAATAGCAGCCATCTCTGCGCAACCATCCCTGTAGTCAGCTATGAAGTCTCCGAAGTCCGGACCTTGGAATTTTTTTAAAGCTAAAAATAAATTTGAAGCTAAATACAACTGGGTAAAAAAATTATTGATTGAGAACTTCTCCGAGACGAGTGCATGCTTAGTTCGGTTTATACTTGGAAGAAGGCGCAAGCGAAGGCGCAAACTCTTGCATCATCAACATTTACAGCAATTGGAATTTACACACGCAGCTAATACTGTATCAGGTGTGTGAACTGGCAGGCAGCATTCCATTCGGTAAGACAAAAACAATGACCGTTATGCCATTATGTAAGAAAGGTTCAACAGAAACCTGGTACAGCATCTGGAATAAAGGCAATTGTATGAAACATACTCTGGCCATGATGAAGGCTAGGCTATTTCTTTCATATAAGGCCAAGCTATTGTTTCACACAACGCCACTTTGTAAGACAGCTTTGGAAGACGGTAGCAATAATAGTAATTTAGCAGGCAATTTATGTCTGCATAGAAACGAAAAAAGCCTGTATGATTCGTCATTATGACGAACACTAATTATGCCATTTAAATTACAATTAGGTAATTTAGCGGACGCTTTTATTCAAAGCGACTTACAATGAGTACAATTACAAGGAGCAGATAGGGGTTAGGCATCTTGCACAAGGACGCTTACAGGTAGACCAAGTCTGGGGCTAGAATCATGACCTTCTGGCTGGGAGTACAACACCTAGACAACCAGACTATCCTGTCCCATTCAATATTAGTATAATTCAATATTCATCCACTTAACCATTATTCAGTTTATTTTATAGTCGTCACCATTTTGACGAAATGTTAGCATATGATATAATTGACACACTCATTGATGAATATTTCTTTTGTCATTCATTTGGCAAAAATGTAATGTCTGATCACTTTCCAGTATTCGTAAATAGGGGCCTATTAAATACTGACGAATCACATTTTCGTCAAAGTGCAAAAAAATAAACGACTTTATATATATTGGTCACAATGAAAATAGTTATTCATCACATACCCTATCTTATATTCGCCACTATTACAAGGGCTTAAAGCAAAGAAAATTTCTCTGCCTGAAATTTGTTTGGGGGTAACGAGAAAGAATGGAGGGAAGGGGGGTTCACGAAATAAAGAAATTAGGCTAACTTCAGAAAGACACGAACACCAAATTGAATCGTTTCTAAATGTGAATCCTCATGTTAACTTGAAAGTTCCAAATGGATTATCTACTCTGTCTACTCACCCATTCCTCAGTCAGAAACCATTGTCTGGTAAGAGTATCCAAGTTCAAGCACAACTTTCAAAGCCATAAAGAATAGCCTATCCAATTTTCAATGATCGTTCCTCTATTGGTCTCTAAACAGTATGTGGCATTAATAGGCCTACTGTTGTCAAACATTGGCAAATTAGTCCAAAAGATCGCAACGATGATATGAAAACAAAATGAATAGCCTATTCATTGCAGTGCTTTTTCAATGTAGTGTCACGTGCATTATTAAGCCGACACTTCACTGAGTGACAGTGTAAACAAAGGTTTTTAGTAACAAAGCACTACTTGATCTACTTGATTAATGCAACATATAGGGTTAATTATGGCTGTATGCTACAATACATATATACTGCCATATTCTTGATTAATTGCGACAGCTAAAACAAAAATGCTTGAATATTTTCCAATAGACACAATTATCTTTTTTCTAATCTAAAACAGCCACACACCGGAATTCCGGCACAGTGCCGGAGAACTTTAAGGCCTGATAACATAAATCACTATCAAACAAATTCACATATTTGTTGCCATTTTGACTAATTATCGTCACGCTTTTGTACTTTGCACAAGCTTCACCATTTGACAACGATCAATTAAACCATGTTGGTTTATTTACCTGCCTGTGCCTGTCGGATTATTGTTGGTTGCTGTTTGAACATGGTCTGACCATTGCCTGTCCTGACCCGATTTCTGGTCTGATTTTGGATTAAACAGTTTGGTATTTTAGCTCTGTGTGTGTGGGTGTGTGTGTATTTGCATCTGAGTCCTTTGTTGTTACACTAGCTTTGTTTTGTCACGGTGTGAAGGGAGAAAGAGGTTAACTCTCTATGTGAAGTGCAGGGAGAGCCTGTTAGACACGCCTGTTAGCTAGCTCCCTCAACAAGCGTACCCCGGCAAGCCGCTGGCTCTGTAATTGCGCCGCCAGATAATATGTGTAAACGGCAAGCGGCGCCGTGCTCTTGTATGCATATGCGGGGATCCCTGTCTTCTGTCCAGGCATAAATAACACATAGGCCTGGCCTTGGGAAGAAGGGGGGGGATGAGATAAAAAATACATTAAAACTTGCAAAGTGGGAACAGAATTAATCCTTCTGACATTTTGTTGCCACTGCATATGTTCCTCCGTTGGGAACTCAGCCTGATGCAGATCATATGTAAATTTACCTAGGGAATAGGTGGTCTTCCCCACATTGACACAGACACACAGAGGAATAAAAAATATATTTGAAATCTAAATAAATTGCATGTTGCGTGCAGAATTGAGTGTGTTCTGAAGCATCCAACAAAGTAGTACAATTCATTTATTAATTTATGCATTACTATTAGAAAACAAAGCTAGAGCATGTTGCTGCCCCCGCTTGATTGACATCTCCCTAACTCAATTTCAGTTTTGTTGCACCTGTTAGGACTGGACTTATGACACCTTTTATATGATTGGAGGAATGCCGTTTGCTGATGTCAGCACATTTCCAGCATAGCTCCACCCAACTTCAGTGAGACAGTACAGACGAATACCAAAATATGTAAATTAATACATTTATAATTCAGAATGAATGCTACTTTTTGGATGCTACTGTATGTAATTAAAACTTCAAATTACATAGTTGGAAGGTTTTAATAAATGTAGCTTTGTAGGCTTTATGCTATCCAGTGTTATTTATCTGGGCTCTGCACGCGGTGCTATTTTAATAATTATTCTAGCTACAGTATACCTGAACATACATACTACATACTGTACATACTTAGCGAAATAAATAATAACATACTAGTTTCTATTTACATGGCATGGTACGATTTAGCACACTGCTCTCTAGTGCACGAGATGAGCTGGATGTAGTACGAGTTATACAAGTTATAGCACACAGTCAGCGTGGGTTATTTTTATCTTCGGGCAGAGCCAGCGAGAGGCGAGCTGGGCCTTGTGTCAGCGCCAAGTTAAGTGGGACTGACTTATTGTATGTCACATACAACGTATGGCAGAGAGGCTCTGACATGTTAGTAATTATGAGACCTGTGGGGACAGAGAGAGAGACCGAAACAGGGCAAAGGAGTAGGGCGTGCGAAAGGGAATGATTGCGTGAAAAATAGCTGTGTGTATGTTAGAGAGAAAGGTAGAGAGAGAGACGATTTGGGTTATGGCACACTTACCTTGGAGCCCCGCTCGTTAAAAATAATCTCCACGTCTAAAATCTTCCCAAATTGCTAGAGAGGTATGAGGACAGACAGACAGAGCAGGCAACAGACAAAGAGAGAAAGAGAGAAAGAGAGAAAAAGAGGGAAGAGAAGAAATAATTAGAAGAAGTCACGTTGAAGCTGGGCTGAACACAGCAGACTACTCCAAGATAAAATGCCCCTAATAACCCCCCCCCCCCCACACACACTAAAAGGTTAAGGCAGTCAGCACTTTGAATGAACAAACTCCTCTTCAGCCAACAATGACATTAATAAAGTAACCATTTGCTTTTTAATGCCATGTTTGCTCTGTTGCTGTAATAAAAGCGTGCATGTTAGCCAGCTCTAAGACATTATGAACATTACTCCGGGAAGGGGCATGTGTTAGTGTGTGTGTGTGTCTAGATGCCTCGTCACATGCCGCTGGTCTTAATGACGCCCATCATCTTGTGTTCCTCACCTCTCTCTGTTCGCCCGATCAAAACAGAAAGCAGTAAAGAAAGCAGTAAAGAGTATTATTGTATTTTACAGGCGAGCAAGAGAGCAGCCCCTCTACTCAATTAAAACAGGAAGCGAGAGTAGTGGGGGGTGGGGGGAGGAGTCCGCCCATCAAGGCTAATGATAAACAATACATTTGTTTACCCTACCCACTCCCCATCTATTGCGATGAAGACGATCATCGTAATTACCTGTCACTACAGCGATCAACCCCCCACCCCCCGGACAGCCCCTTGTATATTGTATTTTTATCAGATCAGAGTCTTAATGGCCTTGATTGGCTCCATGCCTCATTTTAATTGGCTAATTAGAGTCAGCATCGCTGGTGCTCGGCCACGCCTTTCCCTCAGAGGTTGTGTATGTCTCTGTGTGTGTGTGTGTGTGTGTGTAGGCTTGTGTGAGTGCGTGATATCGGTTTAGAAATTATGTGATATTATTTCTTCTAAAGCTGGTAAAAAGTGTCACGTTCTCCATGCTGATGTCAGAATGGCGTCCTATGCATGTCGAGATCTAATTGTAGCAAATAAAATTCTGCATCAAATGATTTATTCATTTGTTTATGTGCCTCCTCAGAAAGATACAACTTCATTTTTTTTAATGGTGTAAATAAGTTGGTCTGGACCTTGAATTTGTGTTCGTGTCGTGACTATGTACATGTCTGTCTGTCTGTTTGACTGTCTGTCTGACTGTCTGTCTCTCCATGTGCAGGTTAGTAGATCTACAGTGTGCTGGTGGAGGCTCATCTCGCCAGGCGTATGGTAATGAACAGCCTTGCACTCTCCATAACTAGACCTTGAATCAAGCAGTTTATTTCAATAAATAAATAAACATGACACGAGCAGAGGAGCAGAGGGAAGGTCACCTCACAGCACGCCCCCCAACCCTGAACACACACACACACACACACGCCCTCCCATGTAGGTGTGCATGCGTGTATTCAACTGACTGCATGTGTATGGGACACACACAACCAAATTTACATCCTATCCATTCTATATGGTCTTGTGATCTATTCATGGTCTTAAAGTATGCTGAATAAATTGAATAATGTCGTGTGTGTGTGTGTGTGTGACAGTAGGGAGTAGGTCTAGTGCTGTAGGCTGCTGGCATTTGGTATCCTACTCTCAGTAGATACCACAAAGAGTGTGTATGCATCTGTGTGAGTGTGTGTAAACAGAACATTAATTGGAAATGTACAAAATGATCCAGTCTAAAAACATTCACACTCCTACAGTGTTGAAATGTGTTAAAAAAAACATGCTAAATAAAACAGTAAAAAAGTACTTTCCTTTTTCTATCTATTACACCTGCCTCCAGTGGTGTGTGTGTGTGTGTGTGTGTTAGAAAGGCCGGTAGGTGGTCAATCTGGCGGGGGCGTGTCTGCAGAAGAGATCAGTAAGAACGGAGAAAAATTGCAGTGCTGATCCACTTAGGCTAATGAGAGGCATGAAGGTTTCCTGTAATTGTTGTCCACAATAGTGGCACTCTTTCATTAGGACTGATTAGCCTGTCAGCCCTGCTGACGCTATGGCAGGCCATCCAGACCAATCAGACACCCGTACATAGGCTACACACATTACCTCAACATTTCTACTACTAGATTTTCGTTGTTATTTTTACTAGATACTATTGTGAGCCTCATGCCCCTCCCTGGCGTTTTAAAGGCTTGATAATCCATAAAGGTTTGTAGAGTTATTTTGAAGGTGTACAGGGCAATTCTGCATATTTGCTTAGGTCAGCAAACTATATCTGCTCCAAAAAAACAATCATAAAGAAGCTGTCACTTGTCCTGCCCCAACACAGGCAAGGGAGATGTCAATCAAGAAGGGTCTGTACACGCCCACACAGTCATGCACAGTCTTGTCCTGCTTATTGTTCCCAAACTTTTGAGAGCCACTGCCTCATGCCTCAATACAGGATAAAGTACAAATAAAGTATAGAACGGTGAGCGGTAAGTACCTAATCCTTCTTAAATAAACTCTACAGCTCGCTGAGTTACATCCAACAACACCTGATACTGTTTCACGTCTCCTCCATCTCAATCCCTTCCGCAGCACTGGGTTGCAGACAGGCTGCCACAACCCGCCTCCATTAGTTCAAATTAGAGCTCCTTTTTCTACTGCAGGAGGAAAACATGGACATCTCAAATCTCCCCCACACTCTCTCTCTCTCTCACACGCACACAGATGTGTGACCCTCAACTTCTATTGTTCCACTTCGCCCTATACAAACACTTCTAGTCGGCCTCATCAAGAGACAGACCCACTTGCTCAGGGAGGGGTGTGTGTGCTGGGGTAGGGGGCAAATGCCTCCATTTCCACACTGATTTGTTGATGTAAATTATCTGATTTAGGATTATAATTAAGCCTATCCTCCACCTGGGCAAATTGCAAGTGCAGGTTAGCAAGCTCTGAGGTAGGCTGGAGCCTTATGGAATAATTGGGCAGGCAAATGAGTGTGTATATGCGAACAAGACACATTAAAACGAATTCCCTCTCTCCGGCGGCTGGGTTACCTGGAACGCTGCAAGCTTCCAGAACAGGTGATTAGGCAGGAGGAGGTGTCATTAAAACTCCATTAGCTCAAAACCCGGACCCTGGCACTCCACACAAACACACACACTGCTGAGATAGGCCATAAGTTGTGTGTGTGTGTGTGTGTGTGTGTGTGTGTGAGAGAGAGAGAGAGAGAGAGAGAGAGAGAGAGAGAGAGAGAGAG
>JAOEHI010052763.1:0-16190 GCA_025447815.1 Percopsis transmontana | reverse complement strand
GCGCGGCCGGCGCGCCCGGGCCGGGGGGGGGGGGGGGGGCGGCGGCGCCGCCCCCCCCGCCCCCCCCCCCCCCCCCCCCCCCCCCTCTCTGCTCTGCCCCCGCTGGTCAATCATTACACACCACCCCTTTAATGTTTGTGTGTGTATCTGGGGCGGCTTCTTTCTAACGCCTTTTTTAAGCAGCCATTATTCTTCAAGCCAGAGGCCAGTTGCAACCTGGTTTCATCTTCTAATGAATTACCCAAATGTACATTCTCCACCCCAGGTTATCCCTAATATATTCTTTTGGTTGCCACACAATTACCAAAGTCACCGCCTGCAATGAAAGAGCAGAAAGTCTCCCTGCAGAAACGGAACTAAAACTCCAGTGATGGCATCGGGGCGTTCCCTTACACGTGACTTTTAGGACGAGAAGCCACCAAGTCTCCAGTGAGATCTACTGGAACCACTGACCGTATATACATATACCGCACAACATATCACAGACCAATGACACCTCAATTGTAAAAACATTTCCCTGGGTCTTGAAAATGCGATTGATAATCTCATTGATTAGGTTAAAGGTGCACTTCGTTTTCGTGTGGAGTGGCTTGCATTTATCTCTACTCCTCCCCGTGCAGCGCCCATAGGCTCACATCTTCTCTACCCCTCCCCCTACAGCCACGTGTACAGTTGGGGAGGAAGGATAACGCCCTGCTGGAGGGGTCCTTTAAATAATCAAACAGAATATGTCATGCGCTGTACAATATTTGTATGTATATTAAAATAATTTCAGTTATAGAAATGATATAAATCATAATCAAAATGTCATACATTTTGAGTCAATGTTCCAATGATGCCGTGTTTTGAAAATGACCAGTTGAACGATGGTAGCAAAACATCGCAACACAGGGACAGCATGTTGAAGCAGACGTCTTTAAAGTGAATGGAAAAATGGTCTGAGGAATAATAATGAGACACATTAGGTGCAACCAACGCAGATGGTTGTGTGATGGTTGGCTGGCTTCCTGTTTTACTATTTGTTCATAATGCATATATCTTATTTGTTGATACTGTGTATGGAGGCTGCTATCTGTGTGCGCGCATTAGTGTGAGTGTGTTGGCTTGTTACTGTCTGCCTGTGTGGCATCTGCGACACATGGCATGCAGCAAATATGTGTGCTAGCTGTCAGCATTGGTATTTCAAGTTTGTTACTAGTGTGTTACTATGTGGTTGCTAGGGTGTGCGCCGTGGTCCGTGTTATGTTCAGATATTCAAAGTCCATTATCACAAAGTCATGGTTTGAGACTTAGTAACAGAGTTAGCCCTGATTACTCCCAATATTACTGTTCTAACAGAATGTGTTTACTTAAGATGACTAATGGTGTGCAAATTCATAGGTGAAGTAACCTTGTTACATAATGCTGTTAACAAATGTACTAATTATAAGTTGCCTTGGCGTAAAAAAAAAAAAAAAGCGTCTGCTAAATGCTTAAATGTAGATGTAAGATGACTGGTGTATGACCTATTCAGCTACTGACCATATGGACTTATTAGTGAGGCTGAGAGAATAGCCTGAGCTAAAGACATTTAAAAATGATTGTTGTCCCATTAATTCACAGGACTTACAGTGAGTACAGTTACAAGTATCACAAGGAGCAGATAGGGGTTAGGCCCTCTTAGCCTGTTCAGAGCTGTACTGTGCATTTTAAAGGTCATTTTAAAGTGTTTTTACCAACTTGGTACCTTGTTTCCATTTCTCTCTCTCTGTGTGTGTGTGTGTGTGTGTTTGTTTGTTTGTGTTTGTGTGTGTGCGCGCGTGCGCGCAGATTCAGTACTGCCCTATAGTGTACTACATTAAGGAGCAGGTTGGGGTTAGGCATCTTGCTCAAGGGTTCTGGGCTTGTTCGGGATCAAATTTACCTTACCTTTTGGGTGGGAGTCAACCACCCTAGCCATTTGTCTATGCCACTATTATTGTGCTATCTAGAAAATAATAAAAAGAAATATGATATATACACACACTTTTAGTAACCATGACATTATTGTTAGGTACCAAACATTCCAGCATTCACATTGTAGCTGCACATCTGGCCGTATTGCAGATACAGTATGTAACCACATGTACTGTGCAGCAGAGCAGTAACAATTGAGACTGGTCTACTACTACTGCTGTAAATTTGGTTTTTAATAGAGTAGCCAATGTTTTTTCCGTTGCACAGGCTTATATTGCATAGGCCTATGTAGCATCAATCAAGTCTAGTGTATACAGAAAATACTTGTCAATGCATGCAAGGAGTGAGAGAGCAGTCCAAAACTGCATAATATGTCAAGTGAATTGGAACGGACACGACAGATATTTATTGACATTGTATTAGATTTACATTAAATGATTACGTCTTCTCTGTGGCTGGTATCCATCAATTTCATTGTTAAACCAGTATATCGGTCGTACGGCCGCAAGGAGATAGATTTTTAGATTTCCCACATAAATTATATATTTATTGTTTGGAAGCATTGTGTAAGTGCATCAAAAAAGAATAAAGAAATATATCTCAGAACACACAGTAATTTAAATTAAAACCTATATCGCACATGTGCTAACAAAATAAAGAATGTTGGCCCTAATGGCTACATTCATTTACCTGTTAATAAAATCAGTTTGTATCTTTTAGTTTTACTTAAAAATCCGCAATTCACATGAAGTCCACATCATTCTGGAAGTGGACCTACTGTACAATGCACTTCACCCAGATGGAAAACACCACTTCATTTGGCGGGTCAAGGTACGTGTTAACCTTTGTCACAATGGATAGTTCCGACTGTGTCAGGAACACACCGTAATGTCTTTGTGTGGGTGACTGCATGAATGAGTGCATCTGGTGTGCTGCATTCAGTCTTTCTTTCCCTCAGAGAGACGGAGAGAGACTCTCTCTGGTTTCTGCTGCCGGTAGTTTAATTGATTTTGGCAGCTAAGGGCACCACACAACAGGAGACAGGATCACACACGTCATTTTCCATTTTACCTCCGACTTCCTTCTGAGGTAGAGGAAGGTTTCGCTCCCTGGCTCTCCCCGGGTTCTTCCTCAGAGAAGCCTCCACGTCACTTCATCCAATATCAGCAGGAGGCGTCCGATGTTAAGAGCTGTGTGTCGTATGTGTTAGGCTGTGTGTGTGTGTGGTTTCAGTTAGAGGTTATGAGCTAATAGGTCATCAAAATGCCTCATGGCAGAGACCAAGCATGCGTGTGTGTGCAATTACAAATAGGTCATGTGAGACTGTGTGTACAAATGTATTTATATGCAGTCTAGACCAGTGTTTCTATAACGTTTGGAGCCACGACCCCCAAAACATAATATTAGCGTAGTGCATAAAAATATAAAGAATTACAATATGAAAACTTCATAATTGAAAACTAGATTAAAAACAGTTGCTAAATAGAAAATTGATAAAAATACAGATTTTCATTGTGGCTTAGGCATGATATGCCTTTGCTGACATTTTCCATGTGAGCAGAACTCAGAAATAGAATAAAGAGTGCTCGAGGGGATCTGGCAACGCTACAGATACGGGAGAGATACAGTAGCTAACCCCGCTCCATGGGTACTGGAACTAAAGTGATCCTGGGATGCAACCCAAAGGCTTAAAATAAATAAAAAATATGGTGCTGAACACGTAAAAATAGACAATGTACACTGTAAATAGGTTTTACTATACTGTAACTTGTTTTCAGTTACATTTCCTTAATGCTGCTGTTTAATCAACCATGTAAACACCAGTGCTACACCTCCCCGGTCAGGCTCGCCGGTGTATTAAACCACCCGCTGCAACACACCTGCCATCAATCCCCTCATCAACCTTCCTTGAGCGGCCATAACCAGGAGGGTGGATGAGGGGAATTGTCAGTGATACTTTTGTGTTGGACCCTGCTACTGTGTTTGACACTTTTTACCACAAACTGCTTTGTGAGATTAAAACGTGCGTTTCACACTTTGTTGCACATTTTAAACCACTCATAGTTGATTGATATTCAATATGGAATTTTATTTCAGCTGAAGCAATAAAGGTAAATTATCTAAGTGGAACAACAAATCTTTTTCACAGTGTATCTATTGTACAGTGTTTTATTAAAATGGAAACATCATATTGCTTTGAATTGCTTCTTCAGCACTTTCTCAGTCTTCATCTACTGATGATCTTTCCAGAATCACTGGAGCCGTTTATTTCATCTGTCGTCAGGGTATTGTGTTCTGACCTGCTCTCTACAGATGCATTGTTCTGGGTCAGGATCTGCTAAGAAGATTACATGTTAAAATGTATGCAGATGACTAGCCATATACCGTCCTTGTTACTTACATTTAGAATTCCCTCAGAATAACTCCTAGTGTCTCTTTCGAGAGTAACACATAAGGTGGCAGTATCGAGGTAAGACCATTGCACTGCCCAAAAACAGTAGAAGAACTGCCTGCCTTCGCCAACATCGGAACGGCACAAACTTAAATTCTACTAAATCTGATGACATAAAATGCTATAATGTATAACATGCCATAAATTGTCCCACCTAGGGCTAACAGAAGATTAGCTTTAAAGAAACTTACAAGTGGACGATCGCAGGTTAGAGTCACCAAACCTGTTAAGAGGAGTTTTGTCTTTTGTATTTTGAAGGTGCTTCCTGCTGTGAATCAATACAGTAGGTGACACTGGAGCAAAGCAGGGAAGATGACAGAAGGAAGGGAGAACAAGGCACATAAAAGCCTGAAAACAGCAACGTCATCCATGAGGCTAAAGGTACAAGGTGCAGTGAGGTACAAGAAGATTAAAGTGACCGTTGGTCCTTGAAATGTACTGTACAGTATGAAGTCATGGGTTGGGAAACTGCTGTCAGTGCTCTGGGCAGTTCAGGAGTTCAATTCTTTGACTAGTGCCCGTGGAAGCTATTTATTATATTTATTTTGTTTGTGTGTGTGTTGTTTTATTTACTCATGCACCTGGTTTCGTCACCTAATTGACGATGAAAATGCACATATATAAGGTGGTTCCACTGCCCTGCTTGTTCAGGTGCTGCATGACAGTGGAGGCACACACAGTCTCTGGACCGTTGGTTCATGTTTGTTAGCTGGAAGTTGATTCATCGACGCACTGCATAGGTGAACGCGTCAGATAAAACCCAGGCCTCGCAGGGTTTACTGGTTGAGGCACTGCAGTGCCAAAATACATCGTTGTGAATTTGGTTGCATTCCAGTCTTTTTAGTGCTTTTAAATTTATCAACAGTTTCTTTGGAAACAATTTAGAATCAATTACAATTAGGATATGTAGCAGCCGCTTTTATCCGAAGGGACTTAGGGTAAGTAAGCAATGTAAGTCCCTGCACTGTAACTCACTTACAGTGAGTAAGCATTATGAGGCTGGTAGGCTGGTAGGGGGTGGGCATATTGCTCAAAGGTGCTTACAGGTAGACTGGGCATATTGGGGATTCAACCCAGTACTATTTGGCTGGGAGTCAACCACCCTAACCCCTTACTCCCCCCTAAGTCTATGGAGTGATCTATGGAGAACATTTTGAGTGTAAATGCCATCAAATGCCATGAATTATTTTTATTTAGTTTTGACTGAAACAGAGAGCGCATGCTCCTTCCCCACCTGAGTGCAAAGTAACTTGCACTCCTCTCTACTCCTCCCCCTATGGAGCACACCGGCTCAAATATCTACCCACCCCTACTCAGGGTTCTAGGGGAATGTTGGTTGCCTGCAATAACTGGTATTTAACCGGTTCAACTGTTGAAAGGTGCATTGGATAAAAGCGTCCGCTAAATTATGTAAATGTAGATGTAAAAATGTATGCGATCTCGACTGACCCCGGTAAGGTGAATTGTCTGGGCGGACACACTGCATATCCTTAACGTTCTGCTCACATTTGGGAAGTGCCCCATTCAAGCCCAGGCCAACAGGAGTCATTTAGAGGGTGTCTGTGCATGCTCAGCTCATTTAGTTCTTCTCTGGATAACAAAATGTTAATGGTATACAATGCACTCAATCACTGCAATTTCATTTGGCCTCAGGCCACAACCTTCCCCTGAGTCTGACCTTGAGAAGTGTCCGTGGTGTCGATTAGATAGTGTCACATCCAAGGGTCAAGTGTATTGGCTGGGTTGGAAGGCATCTCTTTCCACTTTAACTTTGTCACGACATGGTATAAGATCATATGGGAAATAAGATTTCACTGTTTGTTATGGGATGAACCATGTTTAGTGGAGGCTTGGAAAGCCAAAAACAAGCCAAAAACTTTCTGTTTTCTGTCCCTTTGCCTCTTTTGTAAGTTCCAGAAACGCACTGAGAATGGATGATATTAAACTTTCAATCACATGGTGCAGTAGGCTTCTATAAGGCCTTTTTTTCTATAAGCATATGCTTCTATAAGGCTTTTGTCTAGTAAAGGTAAAGGTCATTACATAACACGCAACATATATGTTAGCATTAGACATACTGACTTTTGGAAAGTTTTATTAAAAATACATATTATTGAATGACATTCAGAGTTTAATAGAGCTATTTCTGTGTCATTAAACAACAAGCTCAAGTTGCAAACAAAATTATGTCAAAACTTCCAAATATGTGCTTAACCAAATAGAAAGAATAGAAACCAGTAAAATCCAGTAAGATCCAGTAAAATACCTCAGTCACAAAAAACAGACAGAGACTGTAAATTAATATCATAACTTTAAGAAATACTTTGTGTTTTGAATCATAAATTACATCGCATCCATACCTTTTGTACTTCAAAATGCACTTAAAATACAAGATCTTACTGACCCCTAAACTTAAATTTCACTAAAATGGCACTTCTGTTATACATGGCCCCTTAGCACTTTTATCAAACAAAAGCATCAATACTTTGCGATAGATACGATAGATACATTTCTGTATAGCCCCTATGAACTGGGGAGTTTAGGATGATTTAGGACTTTTTAGTTCCCTTAAATGTAGGCTTGCATTTATTTAACTCTGTTCTTTGAGGAATAAAGGGCAATGTATAAGTTGTGGCCATGAGAATGCTAGGCTATAATTCAGATGGCTGGTGCAATGCCCACAATACAACAGCAGCAATGAGGGAAACAAAAGAAATCTATAACGGCATGAGTCATTTTTATAGCCTGGGTAATTCCAGGCCAAATCGGAGTTGAAGGGCTTCGAGACACAATCACAGCCTCAATCATAATGACAGGATCGAGTCCCTGCCGACATGTCCTTGAGCAAGACGTTGAACCCCAACCTAGCTGTGTCTGAGATAACAAATTGCCGTTGCAGCCATGATGTGCCCCCTTGTCTACTGGAAAAATACATTTACAGGCTTAAACTGTCCGGAGACATCACGCTAAAACGAGTGTTTTATAGCTGATAAGACACTTGGAGTTGAAACATATTTACCCTTTATATATCTTTCTTTTCTTTGAGTTTAAATACCTTTCCCAGCTAGGGTCATCCTTGTAAAAGTGGAATGTGGGGGAAAACAATCTTAAGTTTACAACACTGTAAAAATAAAATATATAGCTACTGTACTGCAAATAAACTTGGTTACCACTTTTTTCATCAGATAAAAGGAAATGTCATCAACCAACTTCACACAACAACTATATATATGTGACATTCAAATGTAATTTAAAACGCATTACATTTTTACAGTGTACAGATGTAGTATGATATTTCACTATACATACTTAATATAGGCTACTGGACTGGTTTATAATTCCATTGGAACTCGCAGTAAAGCCCACCACCCATATAATAACAGCATGCTACTGAACCTGGGCACGAAGATGCACCTACCAGAAAGCTTCCATCAGACCGGTGCCAAAACTAGGGCTGTGACGATGACGGCACTACCGCAACAATACCGCGATCATGTCGTCCCTACCACCACAGCCCGAGCCAAAACAAATTATGAAACATAATGAAAAAAGAAATTGCACTGTGACCGTATAGTTATAGTATGCAGTGGGACAACCATAGTCACAGAAGACAGGTTACACCTTTTTTTCCAGCTAGCTTTCACCGGCCTCTGTTCCCACCACCACAGCCCTGCAATATCCTCATTTTGAAAAGGGGGATTTACACAATATGGCAACAGGTCAACAATAACACATTTTCCCCAGGCAAATAAAAAATATATAGCAATAGTGGTGATAGCATGTCTATGTCTGTGTATATATGATTTACCTGTGTTTGTTCAGTTCTATATTGGCACTTTACATCCTTGCAAAGGAAGTACCGAGGAATATGGAAGAAGAAATAAATACATTACTATACAAAAACCAGGGGATCACATTAAAACTGGAAAATTATAGAATACAATATCACTAAATACCTTCTATTAATTTCTTATGAAGGTCTTTGCTAATAGATATAAGAAAGTGGTGGGGGAAATAGTTTCATGCATGCGGGCAGACCAGAAAGGCAAAAGAGGTGAATGTGGGCAAAGTTCCTCAGGAGGGGCACCATTTTATATATACCACCTTAAGGAAAATGGGGTTTAGTGCAATAATAGGGTTGCTCAAGCTTTTGTATAGGAGTATGATTGAACTCAATGGAGTATTAACGGACAGCTTTCCACTTCAAAGGTCGAACCGTCAGGGCTGTCCGATGTTGTCTACTTCATATAATGTGATTTTGGGGTAGATGGCCGCGGGTTTTACAAAGGACAGGCTTATTCGGGGGGTCAACTTCAAAATAATAATGTTAATGGCAAACAACAGTATGCTGATGATACAATTATAACAGTGAGAGACGAGGTCGGTAACTGTTTTTGTTTGGGACAAAAAAGAAAAGAGAGGGTATCCATTACAAATTTTCGAATTAACTACGTTTCTGTAGGTATGAAATATGGAGGAATATGGCTGACTTTGAGCAACCTCGGATAGATGTGTGGGTCATTTCATAAAATGAGTTTGAAATACATTTAAAGGAGATGCCCAGTATAGAAACACTGACTTTGAAGTCAACGTATTTCATTAGAGGGAGAGATTTGATTTCACTAAGCAGTTGATGAGAACTCTGTCTCAACTGTACGTGGAATTTTGTAGTTAAAGGCAGCAAAATACTGTACATTTAATTCAAATCTCTTCTTTTTGGCAATGAGTATTATGACCAAAAATGACCAAAAAGTATATTATCTTATAAACAAAAAGGCATTTAGTTCTATATTAGTTCCTCATAAGTTACTACAGTAGGTAAAAACTGAGGAGTTTGTGTACCTTATTGCAAAGTGTTACCTTTTATTTGCCACACACACACACACACACAATTCTAATAAGTCAACACATGGTTGGCACCGAATAAAATGCTTGGCATACACATTAGCTATAGCTAACGTAAATGTAGCTGAATTACAAGCACTGACCTTCCTTCCAGCTTCCGAATAATGTGCTCCTTTCAGAACAGCCACAGTCCAGAGCAGTATAAACCATCTGCTCACTCACAGTCTGTCTAACGCCTCTCTATGTTCCTCACAAAAACCACCCTCAAACCTCAGCCAAGTCTTTGTTTTTGACAGGGAAAAGTCATTGTGTCAGGAGGGAAAGGGACAATCGTAAAATGTGCTTCAGAAGCAACCAGACCAAAATTACAAATTATACAAATACAGTATATTTTTAGAGGGGGAGGTCAGGCAATAGTGACATTCATTAATTAATTATGTAAGTAAAACATTTTTCGGCCTTGAGACAGACTGGGGCAGGAGTCAAGCTACAATGCCAGCCATCGCTTCGTGTTCCCATTAGAGCTTTTAAGCAAAAACCCCAGCCAAAAGGAGGTTTGTCTGGGAGTGGACCACCCTAGCCTCTCACCCATCCTATACTGGATATATAAAGGGCCAGCTCTTAAACAAGTGAACCGAACATGGGTGACTGACTGTTGCATATCACTGACACATTTCTCACCAGTGCAGGACTTGTCGTCAGCCAGTGCCTGCAGGGCAGAGCACCTGTGATCCTGTGAGATAGGGGCAGGGTAGTCTAGCAGTCCAGTGGTCTGGGTGTCGGACTCCCAGCCAGTAGGGGGCAGGGTAGTCTAGCCGTCCAGTGGTCTGGGTGTTGGACTCCCAGCCAGTAGGGGGCAGGGTAGTCTAGTAGTCCAGTGGTCTGGGTGTTGGACTCCCAGCCAGTAGGGGGCAGGGTAGTCTAGTAGTCCAGTGGTCTGGGTGTTGGACTCCCAGCTGGAAGGTTGTGGGTTCGAGCCCCAGATTTGCCCTACCTGTAAGCATCCTTGAGCAAGGTGCCTAACCCCTACCTGCTCCATGTCACAGGCTCCACTGGCTTTGAATGTGACTTAATTCCCCGATGCTTGGCAATCAGTCAGTCTTATGTGAGATCTACTACATAACTAGACACTCGTTATTCATGATGTGTGAGCAGAGCAGGACTACATTAGGAGTACATCAGACAAGTACACACTGGTGCCGGTGCATTAACACGTGCACAAGCACGTTTCATTCATTTTTGAGGCTGTTATTTAGTTGCTTTAATGTGCCCGTTTGGATTTTTTTCCTCAGGATTCTTAGTCTCCCTGACTCTCCTATGACAGTGTTGTTGTATTTTCTTTTGTCCCCCCCCCTCCAAAGTTAAAGTCAGTGGTGGCTTCTAGAAGAACACGGCAGCCTCCCTCCCCTCTCTTGTCTCAGATAAGAGGCCTAGCGGTCAAATGCCACCTCTGCTTTCACACAGCAGACGACTCCGAGCATGAATTCAATAGCCCGAGTCAAGTCGAATCTCCTCAGCCACCTCTCCGCCCCGCTGTCTTCACCCCACTTGTCAGTGTGTGTGCGTGTGTGTGCGTGTGTGCGTGCTCGTGCGTGTGTGCGTGCGTGTGCAGGCTTTCTGCTCTCCTAAAACAGGAAGCCGTCAGTGAAAGTCCAACAGGAATAAAGCCCGTGTCAAGTCCCATTCCTTTCTGCTGAGGGGTTTTTAGAGGAGGCCTCTGTCTCACAACCGATCTCAAAATTGTCTTTACCATGTCCTGCTACCTGCTGGCTAGTACCAGGGCCAAGCGCACCATCTCCTCCTCACATGCTTGTCGTTTCACAGGAGGAGGGTAGAGGTAGATATAGGATAGAGATTCACATTTTATTGGTATTAATATGTGAGCTAGACGCAGTATGTCTCCCCCTTTAGGAAGTGATGTTATCTTCAAGCCGTGACCCCTGGTTTAGAAGTGCTCTGCCTACTGAGATATGAGCCAATGAGAAGGTGGAAATTAAAGCCCAATAGCCCTATTGGGAATGGACCTAAAGAATGTTTTTTGTAGATTTTTAACAATTTGGTAAATGTTTATGTTCAATAAACACACACCTAATATCAGGTTGCAAGATCATTTTTCGAAAGGTCATTATTCGTGGAATATCCAGTGTAGAAATATTGTATATGTTTGTTAATAATAAATGATATAGCCTCCACTTTTTGCATTCATAATTCAATAACTGACGAGTTTGTAAAGTCACACAGGCCCACACACACACACACCCACACACACACAAACACACACACACACACACACACACACACAGATACTCAGATATACATTATCCATGCACTGGCTGTTATTTTCCCTCTACACACACACACACACGCACTTAAACACACACGCACACACACGTATGCACACACCTTAAAACTTAAACCACAGACACCTTAAATGACCTCTGCAGTTGTGGGTCAGTGGTAAGGAAAGCACTAACATGCGTGATGGATTGGTACGGATGGACGGATGGATGGATCCTGAGTGTGATGTTTACGCTACGCTGGAGTTCAATTACTGTGTGCTTCGGGAAACTTTCTATATTTATATACAGTGTATATATATACAGTGTGTGTATATATATATATATATATATATATATATATATATATACACTGTATACCTGTATGTATACACAGCCATAAAAAATACATCTTTTAAAAACATAATTATGAACGTAAATATATTACATAAAATTATATATACAATTATAATATAATTTTTTGCATATATTAATTTGCATATATATTTGCTGCATATATTTCTATTCATAGATGAGGTTACTCCACGTTTGGTCTGGACCCGGGGGAGGGGTTACTCACACCCAGGTTTCACTCCTGAATGTCGGCATCATCTGTGGCGTCGGTGTCCCCCGGGAGGGAGATGGTTCAAGCGGTATCCTCAGCTGTGGGGGGATTAGCCCCACACAGGTGCGACCCCTTACTTTTGATTAGGGACCTCATGTAGGTTTCCCGGCAGCACTAGGTGCTGTCGGGCATTGTTTGTTTGTTTTACAACTGTACGTTGTGTGTTGCTTTATTAAAACTCTATTATGAGTACCCTACTCTCCTGTCTGCTTGCGTCGTCCTCTGGCTTGTGCTTACACTCGCCATCCCACTATCCACATCGTTACAGTGACTCTGCGTACTGTAGCTGTCTGTTTAACATTTTTCCTTGAAAGTCACTACAAGTGAAACGTTTAGCTTGAAGTTCCATGTCGTGCTAGCGAAATAATATTACGAAGGCGCACACAACCGATGTGACACAAATTTTTGTCCATTAACAACTGCTGCATTCATTCTCAGTGTTGGGAGGGCAAAAAATGTATTCTTTGAACTAGGTCATTGCTTAATAAACAAGGTTCATTAAAACACAAAAATAGTAAGCCAAAAATAGACCCTTCACATGATTAGAAGCTTGTTTTTCTCGCTGGTTTATTGGAAACCTTGTGTGCTGGTATAGTGTTGGGTGTACAAGGGAGATTTATTTTGTTGCCTAATCTGTTCTTCATTGTTATGCTCTGCAGAGCATGAATGGGTATGTTCAATACTGCGGTATAAAAAGAGCCAGTTTGTTCCATCTTCTTAAGGATAACCAATAAATGGCTTGAATGACAAGTAAAAGAAAACGGTATTATGCTATAGACAGGTCTGAGAGACAGACATCCTCTCTTCTAATTTAGGCTATGGAAACCGATTTAGTATCAACCGGGATATTTTGTTCATTTTATTCTAACCGTTATTTCTCCAGGGCAGGTTTTTGTAATTAAAAGCAATGTATTAATTGTATTGTGAAATATATTATAATGGTTCGAAAACTAAATTATTTTTGGTTCTTGACTTAATGACCAAGGACAAATGTGGGTCTTGAGGTTAGACCAGTTGAGAACCACTGGTTTAAAGTGATGGTTTGTCTTGTTTTAAATGTGGGGGGTGGGGGTGGTGATAAAAGCTAAAGTTTTTAGTTTTAAAGCGATGATTTGTCTTGTTTTTAATGTCGGGGGTGGGGGCAGTGATAAAAGATCAATTTTTAGGTTTAAAGTAATGCTTTGTCTGTTTTTTTAATGCGGGGGTGGTGATAAAAGCAAATGTTTTTAGTTTTAGAGCAAGGCTGACAGCTCAGTGATGAGAATGTCAAATACTGACTGATGGAAATCGTTTAGAATGATAAAATGATAGGTTCCTTCCATCAAAACTGTTGTCTTCTCTTCTCTTCTCTTCTTAATTTGCAACTGGGCAGAGCTTCATTTTGATGTTAGCAAACGGCATATACTCAGACCAATCATAAGTTTCAGCTGTCCCACCCTGACCGGTGCAACAAAGGTGAGAGAGTCGAGGAGATATCAAAATAAGAGACCCCACAGTCCTGAGAAAATAAACAGGCACATTAACTCAAAACACCTATGTGGGTAGACAGGAGCTTTAAAATAATTCCATTAGGCTTTTGACCATTTGATTTATTTCTTTCCCATCCATTCTAATTTAAGGTGGCAGAGATAAGCAAAGTAAGGCAAACAAAGGTGTTGTGAATTGCTTTAATAGTCCCAACACATCTGGTTTAGCATGCAGCATGTTTCTTTATATAAAAGCTTGGATTCTATGGCTTTTCTTTGGACCATGAAATTATATTTTTAACTACCAACCATTTTACTGAGTCGCTATCTTAACATTCCTGAACTTAATTGGGTTAATCAAGGACAAAAGGTCTGCAAGGACTTGCTACCATTAAGACTCATTTAAATGTACTGGTGTGCTCTCTTAATACAATATGCCTGTCGGAAGGAAAAAAAAGCCTCAGATTTTCACTTCAAGTGGAGATCAAGAAAATTTGTTCCACTGACTTTTAAAAAAAACCATTTTAAATCTACAGTCTTGACGTATTAGGTTTAGGGCCACCTAAATGGTAAATAAACCATTGGACACCACACGGCTATGAACAGAAATTAGCCAATGTACATTTATATATATAGGATTCTTCCATCCAGTACTGTCCTATCATGAAGCATCGTTGTTTGACATTGATGTAATCTTTTTTAAGAACGTCGCACCCAGTCACCTGATGAGAAACTGAAAAGGAAAGGCTATCTTGAATGGTCAGCAGTCTGAATAATTATTGTATCATCTCAGACGTCACCTGGTAAGGGATTGAGAGCGAGTGTCTGCAAGGGCTCGAAATTGTATAAATCGGAATGGGACGGTATGAAGACATATGAAGTCACGTTACCTTGACGACGCCAAAACATGTAGGACAATTGTGGGTTTGGGACTTTTATTTTAGGTTATGCACTGCCTGATTTGTTTGTGTTGCAGGCTCTTGCCTTACAGACTGGTCAAGAGGCAATTGTCAAATCATCAATTTACTCTTTTTTTGTGTCAACAGCATCATTAAGCAAAAATTTAAACATTCACCATGTTTCTGCGTGTATGACGTCAACAACTCTGCAAATCTTGTACCAAAATTTTCCTGAGTTGTTGTTCCGACTTCAGGGGGCGTTCATTTTCGGGAAATAATTTTTCCGATTATTCCGCTACTGCTAACAATATTCCTCCTGCATTATTGCAGGAGTGGGATCAGGTGTGCTGGACTGTGGCAGCAGCTGCTAATCCTCACTGTTTCACGGTTAGTCTCGTTCCTGCTCATTCCTGCTCGTTCCTGCCTCGCCTGTTCTGCTCCTCGATCTAAGTTCCTGCCTCAGCTCTCCCTGAACCCAAGGACGCTTCCGTACTACTCTACCAGTTTGGCAATAAATCCTTTTGCTTCTATTCCTCGTCTCAGTCTCTGTGTTCTGCAGTTGGGTTAGCCCCCGTAATCATTGCAGCTGAAAACAGCAGATTTTTTATGGAATATCTACATAGGCGTACAGAGGCCCATTTTCATCAACCATCGCTCCTGTGTTCCAATGGCCCGTTGTGTTAGCTAACGCAGGTTTATCATTTTAAAAAGGCAAATTGATCATTAGAAAAACCCTTTTGCAATATGTTTGCAATATTAACTGCTGCTGATTAAACAAGTAATAAAACTTGCCTTCTTTAGACTAGTTGAGTATCTGGAGCATGGGTGGATTTGATTACAGTCTCAAACTGGCCAGAAACAAAGAACTCGTCGGTGAAATGAAGGTTATTCCATGCGAGAAATTGCAAATTAGTAATTAAGCAAATCCCTTTTTGACAAAAGGCAGAAGGAGCCCGGGCCTTGTTTCTCTCAGAACACAACCTGCTTATTCCTTCCTCCCTGAATCGCTCCTTTTTTTTCTCACCATCCCCCTCTCTATTCTGCCCTTCGTCCTTTACATATGGTGAGTTTACGTATAAACTCACCATTCCATCCCTCCCCAATCTCTCCGGTCTATTTTTTGCTCTCCTCCACGTCGGGGGATAATTCGAGGGTGGTTCCGCGGGGCGCCACGGAGGTTTAGGTGTGCCCAGCTGGGATGGAATGAGGAGCGGAGCAGACAGACGGGGAGGAGGAGAGGATGAAGAGTGTCAAAGGATGAAGGACACAGGAAGGGTTGGATAATGGCACTAGATCTAATGGGGTGATCTGTGACATTAAGCCGCTAATGCTAATGCTAACAACGACATGCTAACGATGAAGAATAGCGTTGATTAAATCTAGATGGTGGAGGAGGAGACTTCTGCTGTTCTCTCGTGTTCTATCTATCTATCTCTCTCCGTCTCTCTCTCTCTCTCTGTCTGCCTTTGCTTGTTCGCCCTTGTGTGTTTGTATTCCAAAGAGCTTATATATTTATATTTTGCCTACCCAGTACCTCTTTCTTTTCTTTTTTCTCTTATTTCCATCTCTCTCTCTCTCTCTCTCTCTCTCTCTCTCTCTCTCTCTCTCTCTCTCTCTCTATATCTAATATAAATATATCAATTAATAAATATCAAAAACAAAAACAAAAAAAAAATAAACACTGTGTTTAAA
>JAOEHI010052762.1:0-16194 GCA_025447815.1 Percopsis transmontana | reverse complement strand
CTTTGTCACTACTGGTAGCATGAGGCGGTACCTGCAGCCCATTCAGGTTGCACAGGCAGTCCAGCTCCTCCAGGAGGAGCTGGAGCTGGACCGCCTGTACTGTGTCTCCCAGTACAGTCTCAAGAGCATGGAGGAGATACCAGGAGACAGGCTGTTACACGAGGAGAGCTGGACAGGGTTGTAGAAGGGCATCAACTCAGCAGCAGGACCAGTATCTGCTCCTTTGTGCGAGGAGGAACAGGAGGAGCACTGCCAGAGCCCTACAATATTACCTCCAGCAGGCTACTGGTGCGCATGTTTCTGTCAGAAACTCCATGAGGGTGGCATGAGGGCCCCAACGTCCTCCAGTGGGACCTATACTCACAGCCCAGCACCGTGCAGGTTGATTGGCATTCGCCAGAGAACACCAGAATTGGCAGGTCCCCCATTGGTGCCCAGTTCTCTTTACAGATGAGAGCAGGGTCACACTGAGCACATGTGACAGACGTGAAAGAGTATGGAGACGCCGTGGTGAACGTTATGCTTACTGCAACATCATCCAGCATGACCGGTTTGGCTGTGAGTCACTGGAGTAAAATAAGTTCTGTAATTCATAAAATTATGATAGTCATGTAGATAGTCAAATTACAAATTCGTGGTGTAGCAGCATGCAGATATTTTATTTCTCATTTACATGAGCTGTGTGGTATTTGGTCTGTATCGCTAAGCATAAGCACGGATGTTAATGCTTTAATTCAACAATGTGTTTGTGTGTGTATTGATCAACTGAGAAGGGAAAATGCATGTAGCTAAATGATGCTGTAGCCATTTTGTTCGGGTAACAGCTTAATTGGTGCACTGTTGCCAATGCAGTATGATTCTTTCTGTGCAAGTAATTCAACAGAGTAAAATGATTGTAGAGCTGTTAAAACTGCAATGTGAATAGTACATCTATATTCTGGGTTGTGTTTAGTAATGTAATTTCAAGATGTGTGCACTAAGATGTTACATTTCATTTCATAAGGGTGATAGTAGCAATGTTAAAAAAGCATAGTGCTACTCATTAAACTCATGGGTTAAGAGAACATCTTAATCATAATTCATGGTTAAAAGCTTAATGGTCATGATCAGTAGAAAAATCAATAAAGAAGAGACTTTGATAATCGTTGATAAGGAAAGTGTACAGTTTAAACTTATTTAATTTAGAGTGGAGCAGGGAGAAAGGAAATCAGTGTCACCAAAATTTGGAAGAGCATTGCAGTCTGCTACAGCTCAACGCACAGCAGCAAAAGTAAACTCAAGAGTCAGATTTTGGGAGGAGGCAGGTTTCTGCATGAGGTTGTATTAATTTCTTGTGAAGTTTATTGTATGCATGAATGCAAAACCAAGCGAATTTGAATTTGAATGATGCATTGACAGGAAAAATATCTTGATATACATAATGTAATAAAGTAAAGCAATTTTTGTGATAATATTATCTCCACTATCTCCACAGCATATTATTTAAAGAGGTTGAGTTGTATAGTGGAGCGATTTGCTGAGATTATGTACCCACCTAGGTTTTAATAACTGTACTTAATGATTATTGCCTGTGTTGAAAATGTAGCAGGAAATCCAGTAAGTAAGAACATTCCAATATAGCATTACACAAATATAACTACACATTACTTCAATTTACGTAGTTTGTTTAGCCCATGCATGTAGCAAGGCAGACACACAGTACACAAAGATCTTTTAAGATTCTTTTATATCAGGCACCACCATATTTGGTGCGCTTCCTTCTGTATCAGGTAAATGGGTGCAATAAAGATTTATATTGAAAAAAAAAAATTGTGAGAGAGAATCATGATTGCTATTCTAAGCAAGAAAATTGTGATTTTCATTTGTATCCAGAATCGTGCAGCCCTAATCCAGCCCTCAATTGGTTAGGGATTTTGGTTTCCATTGGGTGTTGTTTTGGTCTTTTTGTTCTCAACGAATTACACAATGTACACTAAAGATTTTGATCTTTAATATATTTTGTTCAGACCTGATGTGTAATTTCATTGTTCCCTTATTTTTTTTGAGCAGTGTATAATATGATCTATCTATGATTTACACTGTATTACAAAAATATTTATTGAGCTCAACCACACACAAACTCCATATTCCTCCACATCACATTACCTATCTTAGTTCGCTTTGTTATTCTGTGTTAGCACAGCTGAAACTAAATGATGCCGTGAAGTGGTCTCAGCAAGGCCCTTCTCCTGCCCAATTGGAGTTTGTTCAACACTCATTTTAAAAGCCTATACGGCATCCAAGCGTCACACAGTACTGATGACTTTATGAAGCTTGCTTATGAACAGCATGCTTGTGAAAAAAACAAGGCATGCTTAGTGTCCATCCTGAGCTAGATGACTTAATCCTGAGGTTAATCCTCTTGTGGACTCACTGTAGAAAGATAAAAGCACTGTAGCTAACACCAGAACACTGCAATATGCACAGCAATAGATCTACAATAGAAGTCCTCTTCTCTCCTCTTATGAGACATAAGTATATCTCTAGTATTTAGGGGCAGCCTGGGGTTAGGCATCCTGTTGACCAATAGCTAGATACCTAAGATGTTGTTTTTTTTACCCATGGCCCCTCAAAAAGATGTTAACGGATCAGGACCCTCCTCGTGCATCCAATAGCATAAGATAATATGCATAAAACTTAACCATAAACAACACTGGAAATTTAGAACAAAGCATGTATATTTGATACAATAATAAAACTAGATAAAACAAATATTATCACATGGATTATTTCATTATTGTCCTAAAATCATCCTGTGAGCCCCCAAAATCATCTTGTGAGCTGTCGAAACCCTGTGGGACCACTAGGTTATCCTGCCCCCAGACGGCAATGTGGGCTTCTGCACCCTCCTGCCTCCTGTAAATCCTGACTGTCGTTGCCCGTGACAACACTGTTCCATGTCAAACTCCCAGGGTTTCTAGCAAAACCTGTGAAGCGGGTGTTCCCACTTCACCCTGTCCGTCAGCACAGCTGTCTGTGCACCCGCGGAGCAGCAAACCAAGCTTGGCTTTTTAATTAGAACAAACAAATCACCTGATTGCACGAGACGTAGACAGGTTTACCCCCTACCTGTGCTAAGTGTCAGCTAGCCTACATAACGTACATCTACCACCATTGGAAACAGACAGTGTGCCTGTGTGCGTGTGTGTGCACATGCGTGTGTGTGTGTGTGTGTGTGTGTGTTTGCAATTGAGTGAATAATTGTGTATGAGTTTGTATGAGGGGCTGTCAGAGATATTATTTAGATTTTTATTTTTGAGTGTTTCAGTTGTGTATGTAAAAGCTTTTCACTTGTATATGTGTGAGGATTTCAGTATAGTATGTGAATGAGTTTGGTTTCACATGTGTATGTAAGAGAACATTTTTCAGCTGTGTATACAGGGGTGTAGTGGGTGTTGGACGTGGGGAACCCCATTCCCCCACTTCTTCAAGCATTATTTTATTTTTATTTAAACATTTAAAACATTTTTTTTACAATTTCACTATTAAAACGGCATTATTGCTAGTGGTAACATAAAGTGCACACATCAAGTAAACCTCTCCAATAATGTCTTCATTGTCGGTAAAAGCCCAATAAAAAAGATGTTACAGGATGATCATCATGTTGTGAGATTCTACTCGCCAGCGTATGAGTAATTCTTTTTTTAAACTAACAGCAATAGGCTATTGCTGCAGCTCGTTAACCCAAAAGTGTTAAAATGGCAAGTCGTCAGAAAAATATAGATTTCATCAAATGTTTGTAACACTGGGGATATTTTACAAAAAAAGCGGTTTAAATGTCAGTTGAATCTTGTATTCAAGCCATGTTTCATCCCCAGCGTTTGTAAAAAGACGATTGCCAGGTGGCTATGCCCTGTGGAAATCTAAAGAAATATGAAGTTAAAGTAAATATAAACTAAACTTGTAAATATAAACAACTCATACACAGTAAATATTGCAGTGTGTGATATGATCATGTTTTACCTTTCATAAAATAATATCTGCCATAGATTTGCTCAAAATTCCACAAAATGTGACATGGTCACATAGTACTGTAGGCTATATTACATTCATTTCATTTCATATTTAATGTGGGCATAGAGAAGGACAACCAAAACCAGAACCCATAGGAATTTTGAGCAAACCAATTTTTTCATTAAACATATCTAGAAAATTATACAGATATATTCTTACAACTGCCTATTTGGATTCATAGCCATAAGAAACAATGTATAGATTATTGGCTACTGTATTATGTGACCGCGTAACTTCACTCTGAACTGAAAGCTACTTGCATATGATTTATTCTAACTGCACACATAAACGTGCAGTAGCCTACAATATAAAGGCCGGCTGGCTCCCTTGAGCTAGAATCGTCCACAGGCTTTTGATTAGCCATTTAGCTAGGTGTCTTGCAGAACAAACGATAGCTAACATTTGCCATAATGGAAAATGTTAGCTTGTTAGCCGAGCAAGCAGTGGTGGTGAGGTAGCGAACATGGGAAAGTCTTCGAAACTATTTCAAATAACTGAAACATAATTATTTATGCGCGTGGGTGGCGTACTTATGGTAACCCAGGCCCTCTTTGTAAACAGGGCCTGTTTTATTGAGTGACTTTAAATGTGTGCGCGGTATGATTGCCATTCTGTGCGGGGCACTAACACTGCGCAATCAGGCAGATTGGAGCTAGAGGGAACGGTGGTCGGAAATCACTTGCACTAGGGATGGGCGATATCGACTTTAAACTATATCACGATGTGTCATTGTATATTTTGCGGTAACAATATAAATGGCAGGATTAGGTCTAGCGGTATGTGGTATGTGTGTTTCACTCCTAGTCGGAAGGTTGTGGGTTTGAGCCCCAGAATTTTCCTACCTGTAAGCATCCTTGAGCAAGATGCCTAACCCATACCTGCTTCTTGTAATACTTGTAATTGTACTCATTGTAAGTCGCTTTGGATAAAAGCGTCAGCTAAATTACCTAATTGTAAATTGTAAATGACGATATGAAAATAGTACCATTCAACTATCACATCAGCATACAGTCTTGAGAGCCGTGCAAACACAAACATGGATCCAAAAAAGTAACTGACCATTATGTATTACTAAACAATTAATAAAAGCACAATTAAAATTAACAAAAATTTTATTAATTAATTAAAATTCCTGTGAAAATGCAACCACCAATATTCACAAGATTCATAATATAACCCAAGGGTAAACAAATGGAAATGTTTGTTCCTTCTGTACAAACAAGTGCAAACAATGTTTAAATAGTGTAGTCTTTACCTATGCTGCAAAACATCAAAACAGTATACAGTATAAACACATAATGATTCAAATGTAAATGTAAACACCGATTCAGTAGGCCTAACACCGATTCAGTAGGCCTTCTACGACAACCTCACCCCTACTGCTGGGACTTGCTGTTGTTTAATCATTAGTCATGTGTTGCACCTGTGGGGAGCCCATATATAGTCTACCAGGGTTTGGGAAACCCCCGGTGTGGGCCATTGTGGACATTATCGTTTTTGCTGGTTGTGGCAAGCCTTCGCCTGAACAATATGTTTGTCTGAAATTATGTCTGCGTGTGTGTGTGTGATTAGTGTTGTTCAATTCTTTATAGAAGCACACAACGTATTCAAGTGTGTATCTGTATGTGTCTCCAGTGTGTGTCTGCACAATTTATTTTAATCTACCATTTTCCATTGTAAACCACTTTGATTTCACAGCCAATGTGATATTAATAGTGCGTGAGTCCTCGCACCTTATTGTGTCGTGTGGTAGGGCTGATGTGTTTGGTTATTGGAGGTATGCTAACAGGACAAAGATTTATAGGCCGGCAGACCTGCATGTGTTTTCAACCTACACAACTACAGATAAATAAATGGAAATTGGGTCCATTTGTCAATGCCAGAAGCCCTCTGGGGGATTCGGAGGGCCCGCAGAGTGCAAAGGCCAGCCAAGGTGACAGTTTGTCAGTGTCACTTCCTATATCTGGTCATGCATTCTCCTAGAACCTGCTCACATCCAGCCCCGACTGCCAAGTTACTGCATATTGCTGCAGCTGTTATTCTTCTGAGCCTAAAGAATTGATCAAAAGTGAGAAATTTCTGTAAAGGTTGCTATGATTGAGAGCATGTAATGTGTGTTTAGCATTGCTGCCTTGCGGTTTCACTCCTGACCTTATGATAACGCTGGGCAATATATCGTTATAATATCAAATAAATAAAATGTAGTCTTTTCTTATAAAGACGGTATACAAACGGTATCACATTTTCTAATCGTTTTCATTTTTAGAATGCCTGACATTACTACAAATGTTATCTAAAAATTTTTTGTGAAAGCTAAATAGCATTAAATTGTCTGCATATTGATGTGTAAGTGTTGGCTCAAAAATGTTTATATCTGACTAAAATTTGGTCATTTAGCAGATACCTTTATCCATAGCGACTTATCTTGATCTAGACCCTCCCAAAGGGTAACACAATACCAGCTGCAAGGTGCATTGCTGCGATCTCTTGGGACAGGTAATTAATTCTCTATTGCATCTGTTTGGTAAAGTCTGGGCTGGGGAACTCAGAGCCAGGGACCAGCGATCTGGGGGCATCTAGGAGAGAAGGTCATTTGATAAGAAGGCATGCCATTTATTGATAGCGGGAAGCTAATCTGGGTGTGTATAAATATTCAGAAACATAAATATAATATAATATATTTAGTTGTTGTTCTGTGAGAGAGTGAGACAGACAGGAGAAGGACAGGTAGACAATCTGCTATCATTTCACAACCGTCCTTAAAGCATCTTTTGACCCCATGGGGGGCATGATAGTCTTGTGGTTCGGGTGGTCGCCCAGCTGAAAGGTTGTGGGTTTGATCCCCAAAAGGCCCGGCCTACCTGTAAGTATCCTTGGGCAAGTTGCCTAAACCCTACCTTATCCTTAATACTTGTAACTGTACTCATTGAGGCATTGAACCACAGTTTGATGCTGCTGAACTAGAAGAGATAATCAGCAACTGACCAAGAGACATAATATGCAGTACAGTATCATCCAGTGAACTGAGTCAGCTAATGATGCGAAATTGAGCCTGGTCAAGTGCACATGTTCCAGTCTCCACTCGTTCCTGGAATAGGTCCGCCAAATAACAATAAGGCTGGGCGTCTCTAAATATACTTGATCGTTGGTTCCTGCGGTGGGAAGATGACAGCCTCTCTCCCTGTCATTTCTGAAGCCTCGCATGACAAACACGCCAGCGTTTGTCGACGGAGAGACATAAAACACCTGGAGGCTAGTATCAGCCAGCAGCATGTCAGTCGCTCGTGTTTACGCAGCGTCAAATGCTAATGGATGAGCGTGGAGTGATTTTAATAGGGTTTTACATAGCGAGAGAGACTGACAGAAGTTGGACTGGACTGGAATTTTGTTCTTTCAAGTATTAAACCATCTTCTTTTTCCCCTTAAAAGTGAGTCATGTAATTACATGTGTATTCCAGGGCTATACTTAAATCTTTCCTTGCTCCTTAATGAAGAGCAACAAAAATACAGGCTGTCTCTCTTCTTTTTGTTTCACACACACAAGCTAAACTACAGCCAGGCTACCCTTTTTGATGGAAGAAGCAAACTGTACTTCAAGCTACTACATCTAAACTACACTAAAGCTACTTCATCAGGTTTTGAGGAAAACCAAAAAATTGTACAGCACAAAAACAAGATGTATAAGGTATAGCCTACTGTGACAGCTATTGTTAAGAAACAATAAAGAGTGGGAAGAAAGCAATAAGGACAAAGCTAGAGGGCTTCACTCACGGTATGCACGATCATAGAAGTTCCATTTTAACATAGCTCTTCTACTGTAACGTTACTGAAGAATGTATAGCTAAGCTTGTAGCGTCGCTACGTGTTGCGAGCTACTCCCCAACGCAGAACACGCACACACATGTGCACTCGGCCTGAATTTAAATGTCCGCGCTGCTGTAAACTGTAAATGTGACATCAAAGAGAATGCCTTATCAGGGACGAGAAGGGCGAGGCAACTCCTATTCAATTTTTCATGCGATCACTTCTTCGGTCTTTCTTCACACAAGTTTGAGTGGGGCTCATGCACGTCTACACCCCCCACCCATAGCCTCTTTTACTGAGAAAGACAGATTACCCCCGTGGGTAGCTCTCTTAGCCAGCCTCGCTGTACAGTAATCAATTTTGAGGACGAGGGAGAGAAACGTGGAGGTGGGGTTAAGGGGGGGCTGCAGAGAAACATAAAATTATTCATCAGGATGCGTTAAAGCCTGGAAAGGTAGCCCCCAAACCCCCCCACCACCGAGATAATTAGGGGAAAGGGGTGGGGGGGTAGAGAGGAGAGGCGTGGGGGCACTGAGACGGAGCTCATGGATGCTCCGCGAGCGGTTTGTTGATATATCTGGTAGTCTAGAGCTGGTGTTTAGGTGGTTGTCCTGGCAACCGACAGATACACCAGGGAGCACCGGGGGAGGTGTGGAGAGGAGTAGTTGAGCAGGAGGAGAAGAGGAGAGAGGAGGTGTGGAAGGGCTCTCTCTCTCTCTCGCTCTCTCTCTCTCTCTCCCTCTCTGGATTCAGAGCTCGTCTTCTCTCCCTTTTCAACGTGCTGAGAAGCAACTACCTCTCCCTCTCTCATGGCTATGGATTCAGAACTGAGAAGTGTCTACCACCCTCTCTCCTTTATTCCGCTCCTTGTTCCTCCATCCTTATAAAGCTCGGCCCAAACGCTTTGCCCGCGTGTTCAGCCTGACGAGACCGCGCTGGGTCGATCCATAACCAATGGTCTTAGTCTGTGGAAATATGGGAATGTTCTGGGGCAGTAGAGAACGACCTACAACTAGAAAGGTCAAAAAACCTGTCAGTCAGTGATCACAATTAATCAACACACTGTAAATGCAATGGTTCTACCATGGTTCTACCAATGTGCACACGTGTGCTTTAAAGATGTTTTTTTAAACCCCCATATTTTGTTATGTTTCTTATATATTCTTATTATATTATTCTTATATGTTTCTTCTACACACTATACAACAGAAAATTGCTCAGCCACATCTACACAGGTTTATCCTTACAGAAAAAATACACATTTTACACAGATAATATAGCATAGTATAGTTAAAGACATGCCTTCAAGAGTTTAACCACAAAGGAAATACATCTTTAAAGGCCATATAAAGGCCATCAAATAACTTCATGTGTCATTAACACTATGTTTTGTCATGTCGTTTTTAAATTAGCTGTTTGTGTGAACCCTGACTTAAGTTCATTGCCGTTGGTTACATATTGAAAATGCTTGGTCAGTTGTTGATTATTGCCAAAAACGAAGCCCAGTTTGTTTCTTGGAATTCTTTTTGAGTAAGCTTGTCTAGTTGGTTTGGATGGAGACACAAACATAGCTTAAGGGAAGGCGAAGGAATTACAAAAATGACTGAGGGAAAGACCTGAGCAAAGAGAATAAGAGCTTGTCCAATGGTTAGCAGATGATTGATACGCTTGCTGTTCTCTGGTTACTTGGTATTCATATTCATAGTTTAGGCTACAGCGCTAGCATTAGCATTTTGTCTGGGGATAGCAGAGGCAGATATGGAGTAGAGCATTTCTCAAACACCAATCAGGGTTCGCTTATCCATGCATACACGTACACAATCAACATCACACACCTGACATTAGGTTGTCGCACTTCCTTTGGTGGACTTGAGATATCCAATATGATTGGCTATAATGTAATGATTTTTGTAACCTATATTTCGCTTGTCATCACACATACATCTTTCAATAAATCACTTAGTAGTGTCAAATGTGAGTTGAGTGACGTTGTTAGCATTCTTCTATCAGCCCACTGCCAGATTCTTTCCCTGCCATGATAATGGAATATATTTCCTATATTTACACATATCCATCAGAGCGTTATTGGAATGGGAAAGATTTAGGACGTCTACCGCGCTTCTGTGTAAAAACAACCCTTGCCATAACCTCTTTCTCCTCAAATATTCCTATTTCCAGTGATGGAAAATGTTAGGAGCTTGTCCAGAGTATCCAGCCCCCTGGGCCTGCTGTTTTGTGTCCAATTTGTGGGCGGTTTGTGGGGATATGTGTTTCCCAGGGTACATTAACATGCTAACATGCATTAACATGCTTAACATACAACATTCTGTTTGTGTGTGTCATAAGGCCTATTGTAACATCTTAGGAACCGCTGTTGCAGTTCCACACACCATTAATCTTCCAGTCCGTTTTCCTTGTGTTCCATGTTTTGTGGTGGTCCTGGTTTTCTGTCTTCCTCATTGCCTTGTGTGTTGATTTGATTATTGTTTTCACCTGTGTATTTAAACCCAGTGTTCCTGTTGGTTTGTTGCTTAGTTATTTTGTATCCTTGAGCACCTTGTATTTGTACTGTTTTAGAGATTTCCTAGTCATCGATTCCCTGGCCTGTCTTTGTTCCTGCTCTTAGCCTTAGCCCTCTTGTACCTTTGCCTTTTGGATTGTTTACTCGTTCCTGAACCCCGCCTGTACCTGGACTTCGATTCTGCTTAGTAAATATCTTGTCTGACCTCCGCCTCCTTGCTTACTTGCTTTTTTTTTCCATTTCCATTTCCATTTTTTCCATTTTTTGTTCATTTGTCACGTGACAGTTGTATTGGCTCAGCAACAGGGCTGTACGCTAAGCACAAGAAACAGAAATTATTAGTTCACGACTCATAACTATAGGTCTTCGGGTTTGTGTCTTTCATTCATTTGTCACGTGACAGTGGTGCGTCTCTGCACCTCCTTGGTTTTCACATGGTTTGAATTGGTTGTGTCTTTATAGAATGATCATAGAGAATGATCATGAAGTGAATTTGTGTAGGCTATTATACTTTGTCAACTGAAGCAAGATTCGTTCATTTTACTGACCGAGAGTCAGTAAAAAGATTTTAACTTCCCACCACTACATCTCAATTGTATGTCATCACCTCTATGAACACAATTTTGCAATGGATAACTTGATGTTGTGACTATTTGTTTCAATAAATAGGTAATGACGATTATCACATGTATACTATTTAGAATACGATTTCAATTTCATGAAAAAAATACAGTGACATTTCATGTTTTTTGTGTTTATTAAGTGTAGGCTACAGACCACGACTCATTTGCATGTTTAAACAAGAGGGCGTGCATGTATGGCCAACTTAACAAACTAAATAAACTGTTAAATCAACAACAAATAAACTAAAGTAACACTCAAAGCTATTTTTATATTGTTGTTACAGCTGAAAGTGGTTCATACAGTAAATATTTACCTGGTAATGTTAATACATTACCATTAGTGGGGGCGGGATAGTCTAGTGGTCTAGGTGTTGGACTCCCAGCCTTACCTGTAAGCATCCTTGAGCAAGATGCCTAACCCCTACCTGCTCCATGTAATAGAACAATGTAATTGTTCTAAAAGTCGCTTTGGATAAAAGCGTCTGCTAAATGCTGTAACTCTAACTGTAACAGAAAGTTCTGCTTCTTCTTTGGATAAAAACATATGCTCCATGAATGGAATTATGTAAACAAAGCCAATAGTATTCCAGTCTGCGATTACAATGATTTGATAAAAATGTAGCCTAATTAAAATATAAATAAATCAAATGAGTAGCCTATGTCAAAAAACAAACACATATGTGTGTGTATACAAACAAATATATATATATTCTATATCAGAGGTGTGCCGTGATGTCTGTGGCTACATACATGGTAAACCGTATAATTTGATGTAACGCTGGTGCGGTTGGAAATTTGTAGTGCACTGTGACTGCAGGTGAAATAGCCTGATTATTTTATTTACACATTTATACGTTTCACATTAATTATCATAAATTGCCTCTTAAAATTACGTTTGTGGGCCGTGCAAGACTCTGCCCCATGCTCTGATTCAGTGCCAAGAGCAGACAGGTAAAGCAGAAAAGCCTGCTGCTTCCAGCGCATCTGATCTGAAATGTCCTTGTAATCTTTTGCCCTTTCCTCTGGTACAGATAAATTCAGTAGGTCTCTCCTTATCTACAGTACTATTCTAAGCTTTTGTTCAATCATTGGTCATAATTTATACAAAGCGTTCAAAATCAAAAGAGCTAAACGGGGAATAACATGGGGAGCCTCTTGCGTTTAATAATCTCTACTACATGTTGAGATGCAACAATGAGTTGCGGCGCGATTTCTCTGCCGAAGGCAGGTCGCCACATCTGTACATACAGCATGTGTGTGTTTGTTTGTCCACATATTGTCACTGTCATGTGAAAAACCTTATAACTTCAATTTAGGAAATTCATCCATCAATTTCTTTAACATTGTAAGATATATTTTTTTATATGTCATTTTTTGGGGGAGGGTTGAGAGAAAACAGCTCCTAATAAATAAATAAATAAATAAATAAATAAATAAATAAATAAATACATACATACTGTACATACATACATACTGCCCGGGTGTGTGCATGTGCTTTATCCAATCACTTGTCTCTCATTCACTCAGAATGGCGGGCAACTTTTGCTGAAAGTATAGTTAGTATAGTGCTATCATTTTAAATAATGGTGCAGTCATTCAGACGTTGAGCAGGTTTTCAAAACACATTTGCATTAATCTGGAAAATACTGATATGTCTTGAATATATAGAAGGAGTTGGCCTTTCTGAGATACAAGGTTTTCATCCTAAAAACCTGAACATTATAGAGTATGTGTTGTTCTCTATTTGTTTTTTGTCTATTATTCCCTTTGTTTCTTTGTCTCAGTGTGTTGTCGACCCATTCTTACACTGTCTCTCCTCTTTGTTTAATACAAAGAGGAGCCCCGCACCTCTCCTCTCCTCCTTTCCTCCTCCCTCTCTGACCCGGTTGCTCTCCCCTTTCTAGAAACGTCTCTCCTGGGTTTTCTTTGCGCTGTCTTTCCACTTCATCTTCTTCCACAAACAAAGGCCAGGGAGAAATATTATACTCATATAATGTAACTCAGTCTGCTCAGTCCAGCCTGTTCAGTCAAACATTTACACACTGATTATTTTTATAATGCAGGTTTCCTGTGGTTCTCCTCTCGTTGCCGTAGGTGTCTGGGTCATGTCAGGTGCTTATTTGAATCTCAGCCGAACCAGGAGATATTCGTATCACTATCAATAAAGTGTAGCTGCTCAAACAAAGGCCTTCTTTGGGTCAGTTTGTCTTCGCGTGTGTTCGCTTCAAGGTCTGCTCGCCGTCTGACTGCCAGTTCTTTTGTTCTGCTAAACAAAAGCTCACAAATCTTTCTTGCCAAACTGGCTCCTTCTGAGTAAAATATCTGGCATTATCAGTGAAAATACCTAGAAATCTCTTTTCATGCAGAACAGATTGCTAAATTGGTGTGTACGTGCGCACAGACATTCACATAAGCACACACACTCGCAATGTACAGATGCACTATCCCTTCTTCCGAACGTGTTTTGGCTTCTCATTAATGCCTTCAATTACTCTGTCAAACAGCAGAGTTGCTTCGATGTGCGCCATGCGTATTGAAATGGTAATGCCACCATTTCAAAGTCTGACTCTTTTATACTATGGGCTCTAAGTGGATTTATTCATGACAATTTACTCTTCTCATGCGGGATTAGACTAATGAGAGGGTTAAAGGGCATTGTACGCGTGACTTTGCCCTGATTTAATGGGAGGAACTCGACCCTCTTACCAAAAGCACCTATATCTAGTAGATGAGGAATTGATTTGGCTTTGTAGTTTCTTCCTGTTTTAATTGCCATTCTGTTTGGTGGGCCCTTCCTGACCCCCCTCCCCCAAAGAATAAGACTATATTAAAGATTCAGAAAGAGAAAGTACAAATTAGAATTACAAACAAGTCTATATTCATTTAGTTTCTGTCAGGTGAATTGATTTCATAACCGCCTGGGAGCCTCTCTAGGCTGACTAGGCCAGGCTTGTGCCACAGAGAGTCTTTGAGCCGGGGACATTTGACCGCTGGGGGCCATGTCTCTATAGGCAGCTAGTGACCAGACACCAGTATGTACCTGCGGTAGTGTCTGCAGTTGTTAGTGTAATGTCTAACGCATATCACGCTGTTAGGCGTTAATGCAGAGACCTAGCAGAACAGCCATGGCACTATTTTGGTTAAAGAAAAAGAAAAGAGTTAAATATAGTAATACAGTTGATGCAAGCTAACTTTCTGTAGCAATATGTGAGATAAATGGATGTGTATGGTCATTTTACGAAGATAACTATAATGCTCTCATGCCCACTCCTTCAGTTTCATATAGTGCGTGAGTGGAACTGTAGCCGACTAACCATTAAGACGGATGCTTGGTTTATTATATTGATGGGCCACCATGCCTTCAAGCTGTGTGTGTGTGTGTGTGCGTTTGCTACCCTTTTCAGTGTGCGCGTTTGTGTCCACTTGAGAGAGAGAACGATGAGGCATCCATGTAGTAGACTTACTGAAATGCACATCCTCTGTGTGTGTTTGTGTGTGTGTGTGTGGTTCATGTCTAACAGTACATGGGGCCCAATTTTAACGATATAAGCGTACGGTCTAAAGTGCATGTCGCAAGTGCATTTAAGGCGTGTTAAAATCCACTTTTGCTAGATTAACGGCGGAAGAAATGGTCGTAGCGCCAGGCCATAGTTCAAATGTGTTGTACCTAGTATCGTGATTATTCATTGGTGTGTTTTGGGCTCAACACGCAATAAACCAGTGTGTCATCTCCCATTCCCTTTAAGAGCCAGGTGTACTAGCACCTTGGCGGATTGCTATTATAATGGCGCATTTGCCAAGTAGTAAGAAAGAACTCTGCTTGTGCACAAAGTGAAAGTGCATGAGCAGACCATTTACGGCAAAAGCAGGATTCCAGCGAATAAAATATCTTGATGTATACAATAATAATCTTTCACATTGTAATCTTTTTATTTGTAATATTTTGCATGTTGCTGTGTTGCTGCGTGTCCCTGTGTGTGTGTGTAACAAGAGTGTAAGCATGTTGTGCACCCGCCTATGTAGGCGCATATTAGCCTTAACTATCTTGTTAATATGCAGATAAACTAACAGTGAAATACTGTGCCATTGACTTCAGACCAGGTTTTTGTTGGTCAATCACGCAATTGCGTTCCGAGATAGCAATGCGCCAACAATTTGCCTGACCACACCTCATTTTAAGACCAACACGCCCACGGGCACTGAAATGGGCGTTTTTGTGCATTTGCTATTTAAACAACGCGGGCACAGCATGGGAAAATGACAACTGCGTCAGTCTAAAACCAGCAAAGACACCCCTGTTGGGCGCTGCACCGGGTGCAAGATAGGGCCCATAGTCTTCCTTATCTGTCCTCACTCTCCAGTGACCTTCATATCCCCTGACTGCTGTTAGTGACTGCTAGAGGTGCAGGTGGCCATATAACTTGCCTGTGATTTTAATGATTAGCAGGCGAACTAGAAAGCGAGATTAGGAGGTCAACCGGCCATTTCCTGTATGGTTTATCTGGACAGCCTATCTCTAACTGGGTTTAGTAGACTTTTTTACATTTTGGAGCTTGTAAGCAAATCCCACAGAATACAGCAGAATACAACTAGCATTGTATTGCACCAACCTTTAATATTGTTTTATGGGTATTGGGCCATTCTCTCTATGCCTGAAAACCTGTTATTTACTCTATGAAGGTCTCTGAACCTGAGAAACAAAGAAAAGCAGAGAGAGAAAGAGAGAGATACAAGATAAGAAGACTGAGCTTTTGCTCAAAAAGGAATATATTCTTTTCACCACAACCTGGGGCTGTAGCCCTTTAAGTGGAGTGCTGTGTTGAGTTAATTGTCTCTCCAAACATACGTTTGCTTTATAGCTCCACATGCAAATGCTTGGCCTTGGGACTTGAGTAATGATTTCTATGCGGAAGATGAATTTCAAATAAGGTATCTGAGGGAGGGAGAGACGGGACTCCTTCTGGCCTGTGAGCAAGCTTGTGGTATCTACTGGATGCTTGTGTGTATTCTAGCAGTCCCAGGTGGTGTATTTATGAGCCTGAGGAGAGTAGATGTACATGAATTTGTATGTGTAGCATACAGGGTATTCATATTAAGGACTTTTGCTTCACTGTGGTTTAAATAATACACCATGGGTTTGAGTTATGGATAGAGAGCCCACCGTTCCCGCTGTCTGAATGTGTGTGTGTGTGT
>JAOEHI010052761.1:0-16196 GCA_025447815.1 Percopsis transmontana | reverse complement strand
TATACTAGCCTCTGCATATAGCTACAGTAGGCCTATAGCCTATATATTAATAAAATTAAGGTAAGATATATATTCAATGAACGAAATAATAATAATAAAAATATAGCCTACACAAGATTATTAGGTATATATACGAGAATATTTACATCAGAATTTAGGAAATTCCAAAAAGTATCCACTTGGAAGCAAGACAAAAACAAATATAGTATATTCGATATGTTTTATAGTAACATACCAGTAAATCAGATTCAATGTGCGGTATATATTGTAATACCCTACCCATTGCCACCCACACTTTTGTTAATTGAAAAAATCATAGATAAACCTATACACACTTTGATGGAAGGGCTCTGACAATAACCCCACGCAAAACGTATTAGTGACAATCAGCACACTGTAGCCAATGGTATATTATAGGATTAAGCAGAGTAGCAACATTTTAGCGTGGAATGCTGCTCTTAATCCATATTCACCCGCCTAAATACTGAGTGAGCACCTTTGATTTACAAACAGCCTAAATACATTTCCTTCTTATTTTGACAGTAAAGGCCAAGTCGATCTGTCATTTAGGGTAACCAGGGGACCACCGTAAGAGGTGTGTATGGTTTATGGTTTAAAAAGAATAGATCTCCTTCCGATGTAATTAAATAAAGATTTAATTTAACTCTTTACTCATCGTCGACTTAAACCTTTATTTTAATTTATGAAGCGACTCTTACACGAGGATGAGGCGATAGGTTAGGCCTATACCCGATCTAGGAATTTTAGCAGGCCTTACGGGGGGCAATGGTCAAGGCGAGCACCGCTTTTGTCGTGCATTGTTTTAGGACTAATGTAAGCTTGTCTCCCTATTTGCAATGGTATCGCTTCACCATCCCCTTTCACATGCATGACCCAGCCTCCCCCAGCGAAAGGGCAGAACTCTACTTACACAACAAATGGACACATTAGGGTGATTACTGTTTCGGCTGCCTAATGGCTGGCCATTTAAATCCACAGCTTGATGGGACCGGGTAAATATGATGCCCATGATCGTCTGTAGCCAATAATAGCCTACCAAACAAAGGCTAAAATACTATGTCTTACATGTCATTAGATTGTTTTGAAAAACATCAACACATAGGCCTATGAATAAAAAGGAAATAAACACGGGCTCCACTTATCACTCAATTAGGCCTAAGTGAAACACGTTTCGGTTTAGAAGTCTATAATTGTTGTAAGTGCAGGCCCACTGTTTGGGTGGGTATCCTACGATGGGCCCCCCCCCCCCCCCCCCCCCCCGCCCTGGCTATGTCGTTCATAGGCACCATACCAGGGCGGGAGTTGAGTGAGATGAGGGCCCGTCTCTTCCTCAACCTGGGTTTGGTCTGCGATCACCTGGGCGAGCCCAAACGCTGCAGCGAGTTCATCCGCCGCAGTGTCTTCATAGCAGAGTAGGTGCATACAGTAACTAACTGGTTGGTTAAAAGGCTTCTACTCTCATGTGTCATGTGTTTTCCTGTTTGTCCTGTTTTTATTTATTTATTTTATTTTATTTATTTGTAGCACAAGGTTGGTCGTTTGGTGCTATTTGCTCCCATTTGTACACTTTGCACAAAGTGAGAAACGTTTATTATTATTATTATTATTATTATTATTATTATTATTATTATTATCTACACCTACAGTGTTTTATAAATGTATATTATAAAAAAAAATATATAAATATTTACATTCCAATAAAGGATCTATATCCTGTCTGCCACTAGATGTCACACTAGAACACCAGCATCTCAGACCAAAACAAATGCATCCACACACTAACATGCATGCGTGGCTGGACCGGCTATGAAAACGAAGAACAGAGAAACTCGGATTACAACACACATCATTCTCTGCTCAGGACGCCATTACTCCACTTTACATAGGAAATAGTTGCAAAATAATTGCTGCTATATTAATGTTTAATATGTCGTATATAGATCCTTTTTAAAATTAGCATTATACAGTTAAAAAACTTTTCCTATTTACGATTCATCATATGTTCTCTTGCCGCGAACCCACACAGGAAGAACCAGCTTTTGGAGGACCTGTACCGTGCCAACTTCAACCTGGGAAACATCTTCTTCCGCAACGGGCAGCATTCCAACGCTGTCCGTTGCCTGGAGCAGGCTAAGGAATGTGCCAGAAAGATCAAGGACAAGTTCAGTGAGAGCGAGTGCTTTCACTGCATCGGCAAGGTAAATCTGTTAGCTGCACAATAAAAGCAAAACCAACTAAAACATAATAATTCGTCCACCTACCAGCTGTGGCATGTGTGTCTATAAATGTCATTATTAATATAAATGACTCTGCTGTACATAACTGACATTTATCTCCAGGTGCAGCTGTCTCTAGGTGACTTCACAGCAGCCAGGAAGTCTTTGAAGAAGGCCCTCTTGCTGGGCTCCCAGCAGCCACTGGACAGACAAGCAGTGAAGAAGGCCTTTAAATATGGTGAATAACAGTTGTATTCATTCAGCCTCTCTGAATATTGATTTTAAAACGTGATTCATTAATGAAATTGGCTCCCGAATGCGAGAACTATTGAGGTGTGGTTTCTCACCACCATAATTCCACAGCGGACCGAGGCTGCCAGTTGGAAGAAGATATAGGGGAGGAGCCAGGCAAAGGGCAGAGTTCCCATAAGGCCGTGGGGCTGGCGGAGCAACTGGGGGACCTGTACTGTAAGGTGGGCTGCTACGGCAAAGCCCTGGAGGCCTACCGAGCTCAGGTGAGAACTTGAGAACCTCATTTAACCCAACCCCATCCAGTAAGTAAATGTGCACGCCCCCCAGAATCCCAAATGCCCCAGCCAGAACCCCAGCTTTACGTTGAAATCTTTTGAAATGCAACTGTCCACCACAGGATGTGTGATCGAAGGGGTAGAGAAGGATGCCATCCTGGGAGCTCTGTAGGGGAGGAGTAGAGAGGAGTACAAGTCATTTTACGCCACGGGAAAGGCTTGCGCGCAAACCGTAACAGACCAAACGATACCTTCACAACCATAACAAATGTATTAATTTTTTTCTAACGGATGGGTTCAACCACAAAGATAATTCCATGTACAAATTGCTGCGCTCTCCAGTTTAACTTTCCTGCGCTCTAATGGCACAAAGGTGTAAAATGAGCCCAATAATATAATGCATGTTGATATTGCTGTGTAGCTGACTGGAGCAGAGGCACTGGGGAAGCCCGCCAGAGAGCAGGCTGTCATTCATGTGTCTCTGGCTGCGACCTACACCGACCTGAGACAGCACGACAAGGCAGCGGTGCACTACAGACATGAGCTGGCACTACGCCAGGGCAGCCCCACCGAGGTACATATTTATTGGCTGTGTCACTCCCCACATGCTGTAGTTGTTTTGTCATCTCTGGCCTTTAGTTAGGACAGCTAGCCACAACCCCTTGTTCTACTTATTGTCACAGTCTTGTTATTTTTTTCTGTTTGAAACAATTGCTAATGGTTCTTGTACCACTAACACTACTACTGTTTTTAAGCTGTGTTCACACGTAACTTTTATTTTTTATTTTTTAATACATGTGAACGCAGGCTTAATCAGTACAACATAAGGTTTTGTTTTACTGTATTCTATTACTGTAGACCAAAGCAGCAATCCTCTGTGCTTCTCATTCAGTGCCCACGGTCCTAATTGTAAGTGCGTGTGCGCGTGTGCGTGTGTGTGCACGTATGTGTGCACGTATGTGTGCGCGTGTGTGCGTGTGTGTGTGTCAGGAATACAGCACGTGGCTGAACATTGCAGCGTCTCAGGAGGAGAGCGGCTGTGACTTGGTGGAAGTAGACGACAGCTACAGGACTGCTCTAAGCTGTGCCCAGAGAGCCGGGCAGGCCCGACTACAGGTGAGCCTACAGGGATCATGTGAAGATCTTACATCATATTGAAATTCTCTGAAAACATTCATTAATTTGCACGTTTTTGAAAAGTTAGTTGACCCTCTTTTATTTAACAAATTGGGATATGTTTTAGCATTAACAAATAGAAGATTTTACTTGTGACATTGTTATTGACTGTTAAAAAAACAAAACCATTAAGTAACAACATAAATTTGAAGTATTTCATTAGGTGGCTGTGTTTCACGTACAGTATCTGTTCTCTGACCTCCACTGTGTGACATTGTATCTCAAAAACGTACTTCCATGGCTTCTATGACACTGGTTGAAGCATTTCCTGTTCATATGTTTTTATATGAATCGCTATGCAGACACTAAGTAGAACATTAGTACAACATATACAAACATTATGTTTGAATGTTTTGTTGTTTTCTTTACTGTAGTTCAGTGTAGCTTTAAGCTAGTCTTGGTAAGAGCTGTAGATGGCTATAGTGTGCGCTCACTGTTCTACTGCAGAAGCGTGTGTTGAGGCTGTGGTTGGCAGCCCAGAGGCGTGCCGGGTCGGCGCATGTTGATGACACGGAGGCCAGGCTTCGGGAGCTGTGTGCTTCAGAGGGATGGCGTGCGGATGGAAGTGAAGGAGAGGAGGAGGAGGAGGAGGGAGAGGAGGAGGAGATGGAAAACAGCGAACCCCTCGATGACAGCGACATCGCCCTGTCAGACTCAGGTGTGCTACAATTTGTGACCCACGAGGCGAAATATGTATTATTTATTAAGCCTAACCTTTGTATAATTGATGTTTGCAAATGTATATACTACGCAAAAGCACAACATTCCAGTAAAATCTGGAAAATGGAGCATAGAAAACAGAAGGTCAAAGTCTGCCTTTTATAATGTGAAATTCCAGTTTGTCTCATGTACCTCTTATGACTGCCAGATGATGACCTCGAGGGCTACGACAAGATGGTGTCTGGGAGGCGAAAGAGAGGCAGGGTGAGCAAATATATGCATATTTATGCATATTCTTCAGCAAAATTTGAGTAATGAGTTTGCAGAATGATGGTTCCCCCCCCCCCCCCAGTGGAATAAGAGGAACGAGAAGGGTGAAACGTCTCTCCACAGAGCCTGTATAGATGGCAACTTGAAGCAGGTCCAGTATTTGGTGGAACAGGTAAGCAATAAGAGCATCGAGTGAAACCACTGTTTAAATCCTTATCGCATCAAATTTATATATATATATTTATTTTTTTCCCCATCTCTTTCTTGAAGAGCTAGTGTGTAAGACGTATTTTAAACCCTCCTGGGTGCTGAGGAATACTAACGGTTAAAGCCCATGTACACCCATACAGGTGGTTTGGGTTTGACTGATTAGACTTCTTCTTGTGTTGTCTGTTTATTTCAGGGTCACCCTGTGAATCCCAGGGACTACTGTGGCTGGACTCCACTGCATGAGGCCTGCAATCACGGTCACCATGGTAACTGAGTATTTTTTGTTGTTTCTCGTCATTAGTTATTATCAGGAGACTGGAACATTTAACGTCGCCTAGTCTTTCCACTTGTCTTGTCTGAAGGGACCCTATAGGGCTAGACTAATTTTGAAATATAGATTACATAATTTTCTCTGTCATTATCTGTCATTATGTCATTTAGCAAAAATTCCTTTTTAATTGTGTAAAACAAGCAGTCAGCTTTGGCCCCAGGTGTGACATCATTTCTGGATTGTAACCAATCGTCTCTCTTTCAGAGATTGCAGCCGTGCTGCTGGAGCGGGGGGCTAACATCAATGACCCAGGCGGTCCCCTGTGTGAGGGAGTCACGCCACTCCATGATGCGCTGGCCTGTGGTCATTTTAATGTGGCTCGGGTGCTGGTGGAACGAGGGGCCTCGGTCACCGTGAGCAACTCTAAGGTGCGCATATTGTACTCACAAGCTGTCAGTCATAGTTTGCATTATCTCTTTATGAAGGAGTCATTAATTAATTTTTTCCAGTGTATAACATCGATGGTTCTCAAATGCTTAGAAGCCCTAAAATAAATCGTTTTATAGGTCTCATGCTTGTTTTATTAGCATTACACAAAATATAAACAACCATAAACACCACTGGGGAACATGTACATGTATATCACATCCACCTCTGACATACATAATAATTAATAATAATTATTATAATAATAATTTACTCCTGCATACTTTGCACTCTTCATTGCACTATTGTCCCAACCTGTCTATATTGTTTCTGTTTATAGTGTGTATATATTGTGTTCTCTATACTGTTTTCTATTTTGTTTTTATCTTTATCTTTTTATCTTTTTTGTTTGTTTATTGAATGAGTAAGCACATCGTGAGCAATGTACAATCCTAAGTCAAATTCCTTGTATGTGTACACATACCTGGCAAATAAAACAGATTCTGATTCTGATGTATGCATATTTTAGTGAAGAAAATGAAATATAAATACATTCTTTTCAGTATTTTTGAATTCTTCTTGTGACTCCCTCTCCCATGCAAAACCTGCTTACCTTATCTCAGGGGTCCCGACCCCCACTTCGAGAACGCCTGTATTCCAGTGTGTTTGCACGGATCCGCCTCATACTTTGCCCTCCTCTCTACAGGGGGAGAAGCCCCTTGACACCCTGCGACAGTGGCAGAGGGTGTACAGCAGAGAGCTGGACCGGGAGACCCGGCAGGAATGTGCCATTACGGAACATCTGCTGAGGAGAGCACTTGATGGTGGGGGTAAGGATCTACATCAGAGTTGGCCTCAGACCAACGTTCATTTTGTTATGCCCATGAGGTGGTTTGCGTAACAATCTCGCTGTAATATTTCCATTTCTGTTTCTATTTCTTCTATTACTTAGTGCCCGTTGCCCAAGTTCCAGCCAAGCCTTTTGACGCCCTGCAGGACAGCCAGTTGTTCGACGCCGAGAACTCGGAGCCCCTTTTATCCAGCGGCGGAGGCCGTTCCTCCAGCCCGGACTGGCTCAGGCGTGCCGGTGACTCTGAGGACATCGCAGTACCCGCTAGCCCCACAAGGAGGCAGTGTAGCGGCTCAACGCGACGCTGCAGAGCTAGGGGAATGGAAGCTGTGCTCTATGGGGTGAGACAGCTGAGGAGTGAAAAATACTTATATCTTGATAAATACTTTTTTTTTACATTTTACAATCTTTTTTTTAATCTAAGACAATATAGAGTAATATCTAGTACAATGTATGTAATATTTAGTATTCGGGGGCAGGATAGTCCAGTCTATTCTAGACTGGAAGGTCATGGGTTCGAACCCCAGTGTTGGCCTAGCAGTCAGCATCCTTGAGCAAGATGCCTAACCCCCATCCTAACCTTATTTGTTTTAGAAATGGTTCTTAAAATAAAATTTTTGCCTAATCCATTAAATACTATTTAATATATACTCAAATACACTACTCCATATGCTTACACAGGGGGGGGGGGGTGTGTCTTTCCCAGAACGACTGCAGCTCCTCAGACAACAGTGACGCAGACTGTCCAATCAGTCCTCTCCGCCCCATCCCCCCCAGACAGCGTTTCCCAGCAGCCCCAAGTCAGAAGGAGGTCCCGCCTACCCAGGGTGGCAGCTCGGGCCCCGACACGGGCAGAGAGAGTGTCGGGGACGTCTTTGCCAGGGAGGTATACCACAGCGCCATCCGGGCACTAGGCAGCGCCAAATCTCTCCACCACAGCTCCCAGCACGGTGGCCCCTTGTCGTCCAGTAGCCGAACAGCACTGGTTCCTGAGGAGGAGTATCTGGCAGACGACTGGTTGGAGGAGGACCTGGGGGAGGTCCAGCCAAAAAAGAAGAGGAGAGTTGGGTCGGAACTGAGCGGAACCAGGGCGGAGAGCAGTGCGCTGTTTTCAACAGCCAGAGGTCAAAACAGACCAGTAACAAACTCTGACAGGGCTGGCAGAAGTGAGTGTTTAGCCAGCATGACAAAGTCACAATGCACCTATGGAGGCTTAATGTGGTTTGGCTTAATGTCATTTTGGCCCGCTTCCGTGGGACCCAGGTTAACGCGTATTTGGCAGGTTTCCGTTTACATCTGTTCTCGCCCTTCCAACAGGTGCAATCCCTTCCACTTCCAGCAGGGGTCTCTCTCTGAAAAAGAATGGCTCCTCCAAGCCCAGACAAGTCAAGATGACTCAAATGTGTGGGATGGTCAGGCTGGGGAGACGAGAAGTCAGCAGGTCGCACAGCCCCACCGTAACCGACGATGACGATGACTTGCAACCCCACAACCCCCCTAGACCACCACAATTAAACCTTACTCAGGTTAGAGGAAACAATGAGACAGAGATAAGTCACGTAGCTGCTGCTCAATTTTCTGTTCACTTAATGGCAGTTGAAGTCATCAGCAGAAATACTCACTCACGGACATGTGTTGTTGTGTTGAGCCATGTTCTAAAGTTTCCTAATGTCCTAACTTTATAACCGCTGGACCGAATGTGTCAAAATTCATTGAGGAACAGAGATTAAATTACATTTTCAACATTAGGCTTATTGCAGCTCAACTATTATTAATTATACATTACTGTGAGCTATTACTGGAGTGTAATTTGTCAAGAATCTCGACACAGTCCTGACTTTAGACATTGATTAATGTGGTGGCAGATGAGAGCAAGAGAAGTGATCCAAAGAAGACCCCGTTGTTGCTCTCAAAATCTTGTGAATTGTGCTTTTAGATTCACCAGTTGCATATACGTTTTTAATATGCCTTCTTAAAGTTTCTAGTTCCTTATTGGTTCACGTCTTCATTTTTCCAGGTCCAGAGTCAAATGTTGGCTGCTACAATGTCCACCCCGGTGCCTCTGCCAATCAGAATGAGGGTCAGAGTTCAAGAGGATGTGTTCCTCATCCCAGTTCCACAAAGGTTGGCGTGATCATTGTCCTATTAGAATGAAAGCAACTGTTTGTTAAATTCCGGTGTATTCCATGTTAAGACACTCTAATCACTGTGTGTGGGCGCGTGTGTTGACTTCCTGTTTTAACATTCCAGTGAGGCCGATTCCTGCACGGTGTTGTGGTTATGTGAGCAGGCAGCTCAGAGGTACTACCAGAAATGTGGTCTCCTTCCCCGTCTGTCCTTACAGAAAGAAGGTGCTCAACTCTCCCCTACGGACTTGTTGCTGACTGTCCTACACACAAATGAAGAGGTACGGTAGGGCCACTATCTGGTCTGCTGGTGTGTTCTTAAGACGGCTTCGGGTATAGGCTTTAAAGCTACAATCTCCGACTTCCCGGTTTTGTTTTGTTTTGACTCCACCTACTAAGTGGAGAGATGGTAAAACGCGTACTATTATTAGCTAATTACATCATAGGTTATAGATAAGTACCTATATGTCTATCCTGTCTGGCAGACATTGTGCCACCAAATCAAATTTGTCTGGGAATGTCCTACCAGATAAAATTGATCATAACAGCAAATGGAAATGTGTTTGTTAATGAGGTAGGCTCAGTTGTTACTGTATTACCTTAGTCAGACATAAAGAGCAACTAAACTGATGTATAATACTGATGAAAAAGTTGGAGATTGTAGCTCAGTGGGCAACTTTTTTTCCTCGAGACCTCAAGGCTCTGTGATGACGATGCATTTCGCGGTGTGGTTCTCTACTGCAGGTCCTGGCTGAAGTGTGCTCCTGGGATCTGCCCCCTCTCCCCGAGCGATACAAGAAGGCCTGTCACAGTCTGGCAGTGGGTGAGGATCTCTCTCTCCCTCTCTCTCTCCCTCTCTCTCTCACACACACACACACACACACAGACGCACACAGACGCACACAGTAGGCCCTAGGCCTCAACCAATTAAATGTATCCAATGTTAGGAGAGGCTTTCACCAAAACATCACCACTTGTTCATTATATTAGTAGAACAATAAATTAAAGGGCTCTGTAAGGCCCCAAGGCCCCCCCCCAACACACACCCACCCACCATATATTTTAGTAATCCTTATCTCCGTGTGTGGATCCCGGCAGACGAGAACAAGCGCGTGTCGCGGCTCTGTGAGGTGCAGGACGCGAGCGACTCCGTGTCCGTGTGCTCTCTCAGCCTGCCCCCCTCCTCCCTACACCCCCTGCTGCGCGCGCTCAAGCTGCAGGCCAGCCTCGCCGAGCTCCGGCTGTCCGGCAACCGTCTCCACGACAGCCTTCTGCCCGAGCTGGTCGCCGCGGTGGTCACCATGCCGCGGCTCCGCCTGCTGGACCTCTCGGCCAACCGCGTCACAGGAGAAGGGCTGGAGAAGGCGGCGAACGCGCTGAAGGCGCAGGCCCACCCTGGGTTTCCGGTAAATACATTTTTTTAATTTTTTTATTTATTTTATTACCAAGCTAAATTCCTCTTGTTTACCATTGGGAAGTTACACATGTTAAAGGTACAGTATGTAGGATTTAGGGGGATCTATTAGCAGAAATCCAATATAGTATTCATCAAAATGATTTCGTTAGTGTAGTCGTTGCCTGTAACAACGACTCGTTGAGTTTTTTTTTGTACGTTTTTAGAATGAGCCCTTCATACATAGGGAGCGGGTCCCCTTCCACGGGGCCCGCCATGTTGCGCCGCCATGTTTCTACAGTAGCCCAGAACGGACAAACCAAGCACTGGCTCTAGAGAGCGCCATTCGTGTTTTATTTTTTTTAGTGGCAGCTTGAGTCCGGCCCTCGTGGGTTCTAATACACGCTTGGAAAGGAGCGGTATTTAGTTGATTGCTATCTGCAGGCTGAGCTGTGGCATAGTGACCACCGCGGCGACCAGCTCGGCCAATGGCTGTCGTCGAGACCGTTGCCGGACAGCCGGAGCTCACCGCTAGATGAGTTCACATACTGAATCTGTACTGTTGTTTTTAGCTTCTTGTTTTTATGATTTTTTTTTTCCATGATTCTATTGATACCACATTGAATAGCATTGTTCTCATAATGAGCATGCTATAGGAGGTGTGAAACCACAGATGCGTCTTATTTTTCTTGTAAGTTGCAACACCTCTGCTTGCCTGCATGCAGCTAAACCACAAACTTATTTCAGATATTAAAGAAAGATTGCAAAATGACAGCCGGCTATTATTTTTCCTCGCTCTCACATCTTGTCGCGCTTCTTCTCAACAGTGTTTGGAGGAGCTTGACCTTAGTATGAATCCCCTGGGTGATAATGTGTCCGAGTCTCTGGCCTGTCTGCTGTCCTGCTGCCCCCTGCTGGCCAAGTTGTCTTTGCAGGCCTGCGGCCTCACGGCTCGGTTCCTCCAGCACCACCGGCTGCTGCTGGCCAGTGCCCTGGCAGGTAAGAACCTAATGCTTGTTCCCCACAATCCTACTTGTGTTGTATCTGTACTTTTTTTTTTTTTTTTTTTTAAATAGCTTTAACTTCAATTCCTTTATTTTGTGAAATTATAACCTAGCATAGTTTTAGGTTATAATAAAGAAGGGATTAGGTACTAAATTGTCATCTTTCAATACTTTGTAGCTGTCCATTCAGCTATAAACTTAAAGCTTGTGTGCACGTGCACACAAACTTGATTGACATCTCCCTGACTCCTATGCGAGTTCTGTTGTACCCGGTAGGGCGGGACAACTGACCTGGGAAGAGGTCAAATCAGCCAAAGCACCTGTATGAGTGTTCAGAGCTACTTTAATATTGTCTAGGCTCTGTAGTGTTTGGCTAGGTAGTGTGTTGTGTCCCCTGGATAAACTACGAGACATCTACATCGGCTTTGGTTAGAATTGGTTTTTAAGTTGGTTCAGAGCGTTATTGCTATAGCGATAACCCATGAACTCATTCCCCAGGCACAGGGCACCTGAGGTCGGTGTGTCTGTCCCATAATGCACTGGGCTCCACAGGCTTTGAGCTGGTGTTGAAGACGCTGCCCCTCCACTGCCTCTCACTCCTCGACCTGTCCGCCGTCCGCGGCGGGCCGGCTGACCAGCCCGCCCTCGAGCAGCTGGCTAAAGTGCTCTCGCAGGTACACACACACACACACACACACACACACACACACACACACACACACACACACACACACACGGAGGCAAAAAACGACATTCATACTGAACAGTGGTCACGTGTGACACGTGTGACAACAATGTGGGACATTTGTACATAGAGTTTAAGCAAAGCCCTTATAGGAAAGTGTGGCCACTTGGCAGCCATCTTGGTAACGCCCGCGGGGTTACTTCAAGGTCAGCTTGCACATGCCTAATGGGTTTCGCGATCATACGTTTAAAAGCAGACAACCGCCATCTTTGGTATTTCTCTCATTGATTCTAGTCAGAATTCTTGAAGTGGCCTGTCTCTTCTATAATATCGCTGGTTTAAGATTCACAATCTTGAGTTGTTGCTTCACATTAATTTGATGTTATCTTCCTTGCAGGATGAGTGCTCTTTGACCCACTTGAGCCTGGCAGGGAATGGGCTGACAGACAGCAGTGTAGCTACCTTGGCCAGGTGTGTGTGTGTGTGTGTGTGTGTGTGTGTGTGTGTGTGTGTGTGTGTGTGCGCGTGTGTGCCACCAGCGTATGTTTAGTGTGAGAACGTGCCTTGTCCATCAGTGGTGACCATATTTCCTAGCGGTTAGTCTGTTTGTAGCCAATTTAGTATATTTGGTTGAAATATTTGCTCCCATAATGAGTGGGCTGCTGCTATACACACACACACACCTGTCTAACTGGCTGTCCGTTCAGGTGTCTGCCTGCCTGTCCAACCTTGGTGTCTCTGGACCTCTCTGGGAACCCGTCGGTGACCCTCGCAGGGCTCCAGTGCGTCCTGACCTCTCTCGGGGAAGCACGGCAGTGCTTGGCTCTATTGAACCTTCAAGGTATGCTTTGCCCCCGTGGCCCCAGGCCAGCCTCAGGTTAGGCCCGTAGAACGTAGGGAGATTTAAATGCTCACACTAGTCGGGTCTAGTTTGTTTATACAGCTCTTAATCGTCACAGGTTACAGGCTGGGATTACAGTCCAGTACAGCATCCCTTTACAATACGGTCCTTAAAGGCACACGGCTCGATTTGAATCCGGACTTACCTTTGTGGTTGAAACCAGCCAGCCAACAAAAATACGGCTGTTTTGGTTTGAAACTCAAGAACCCATGACCTTCCAACACCTGAGTGGCTGGCACTCTTCTCTACTCCTCCCCCTATAGCACTCCATTCCCTACCCTTCCCCCTACCGCCCTATGTACTTTTATGCACCGTTGGTTTTCAAACACGTTTGTGGTTCTGGGGGCGCTATATTGTAATTTAGGAGCGTAGCTTTGACCTACACTAACCTGCAATTACGCTTTGATCCAAAGTGACTTACAATTTGTACATTTGTCAAGAGATGAATAGGTCATACACCAGTTATCGTAAGTAAACAACATTGTGTCATGTTTGTTGTTATATAATCATGACAGCAGCATGTCATCAGGGCTATCGTAGTTATACATTTCACAACATACTTTACCTGTTAACATACCATTCAATCCTAACTGCCAATAAACCAGCAAACTGCTTAAAATGTCTAAGATCAGATCCTAACAGAGCAGGAAAGAGATGAAGTGCTATGGAACTAATATTCCAAATTAAGAGTGGAATATAGAGAGAGGTCCAATATTACACGCATAACACTTGTATTCCATAAGCATAGCTAGTGATGCATGCAGTACCCTTGGCTAACGCCCTCCTCCCCACAGGTTGCCAGCTGTCTGGTCCCTGGGACAGCGCCTCTCTGGAGGGTCTCTCTGAGCGGGTCAGGGACCTTCGTCTCTGCTCCCAGGGACTCAACAAGCTGGACCGTCAGGCCTTGCACAAGAGCTGGAGCTGCACTCAGCCGCACGGACGGTTCATTGACCGAAATACAAAGTGCCTGCTTTCTGCTGCTCCCGCCCTGTAGAGAAAGACGACTCGCACTAAAGTATTATCAAATAAACAGCTTGGACTACAAAAGTGCCATTTATTTGAGATTATGCCGATGTCTCTGGGTAAACGTGAAAAGACCAATGGACTGTTCCATGGACCTGTTGTAGAAAGAGCATTTATGTTTTGTGTGTCTTATGTATTGCCGCGTTTGTTTGTATTAAGTCCTACTGGGTGTTTTTGCAATGTGATGATTAAAGTGAACGTGATTGCGATCGTTTTGTCGTTCAGTCGCCCAACTGTCAACCCTCGCATCACTGCGTACGTTGTGAGCACTCGCTAGGGTTCTGATACATTTACAGTGTTGACATTTAGCAGACTCTATTATCTAAAGTGATACCTGATAGCTGTCATACACCAGTCATCATAAGTAAGTACATTCTATTAGACATCCGAGCTAACTTGGTTACTAGCTGTCATACCATTAAGCACTTTAAAATTAAACTGTTAAAACCAAACTGAATCTTTTATTAAATTTAAAAATATATATCTACATTTCCCATCTGTATATTGTTATTTCTCTGGTGAAACCGTATTGTGAAGCTCCTGGTCTCTGACCTGTATTGTATCTTGTGTGAACTGCATTAGGTTTTGACCACAAAAAGCTGCTGATTTGAATATGTGCCAAGTGATGTTTAGGCTGGTTAACCCCACTGACTCGTAAAATTATGTGGCGTCGTAAAATGACTCAAATTAGTTTTGTTTTTTTTGTCCTTGCCCTATAAATGTATAGATATCTATTATTTTTTGTTGTTTATTATTATTTTACCAAGCCCATACATACATATCAAAAAGATGAGATGTTATTTTTTTGTAAGAAAACCATAGCTTTATTCGATACATCACAGTGAAATATTTCAGTCAAATTATTCTATTTCTGAATCCTGAAACTTCATCCGTAGCTCAGGTCCAAAAACTCCTTTGGCCTAAAAGATGAAAAACAAAGAAATTACCATTAATGGCCTTACATTTTAACAATGAAATCTATGCAAACTTAACATTTCAAATGTTTGGTTTGTTTTGTTTTGTTCTTAAAAATTATAATTTGATCAAATAATGGTTTTGAAACTATAGAAACCGCCCCACTCACTTGCATGCCTTGACGTTGACACAGATGGTACGCACATCATCAGTTGTAGAAAGCTCCTCGACCAAAACGCTTATGCGTTTATTCACAAACCCTCGGCATAGAGATTTTAGCAAGCCAATTTGGTCGCAGACAGATGCTAGTTTTGAAGTGACTTGCTGCAGAGATTAGATTAGATTCAATTTTATTGTCATTAAACAGAAGTGCAAGAATATAGCGATATACTGTATATATACCGAAAGAGCAGTAAGTATTGCAGCGTAAGTGCAATACAAGTAAATGCATCCATCCATCCATCCATCCATGTATTGTAATGTTTACCTCAGCCGTTGCATTGCGGAAGGTCATTTTCTTCACTTTATTCAGAGCCCACTTGCATGCCCAGCAGAGACCTGGAAGTTTCGGCTGCTGCAGCTAGAATTGGACAGTGGAACATAGAAGTGCCATTACTGAATTAAGATAACTGGTAAAAAAAAACAATCAAAGGGTGAAATAATATGTTAAGCCGTAGCATGTCATTGTGATATAAAAACAAGTTCAAATGTTATTTATGGAAGGTTATATCAATGTACAAACTGTACAAACCAATCAACTTTTCTACATGTACTTTTGACTTTTGGCATCTTGCAAGCCAATTTACCATTTCATCATCTGCTGACATTTTGGTTTCAATCTCGTCAGAATCATCAAGACCAAGTATCAGGCTTCTCCCCTGGACAGTCCAGACTGCGAGAAAAAGACAAGTGTAAATGTTAGCCTTGGATGACAAATACAGAGACATTACATCAACAGCACAACAGAGATCAACAAGATCACACCAGAGCAGGTGAACAGAACGCAGGCAAGGAGGAAGGACTGCATCTTCATGGCTGCCAGAGAGTTCTATCTCGAGAATGACAGTCTCTGCTGAAGAAGAGACCTTTATATGTGTTCATCGAGTGTGTGCTACACACGCACACCTCATTTCCTTGAATGGAAATACTGCAGGGGTGTGCATGTTTAGCACATCATAAGAGCGGCCACTCTGTGGTTTAATTTTGCAGGAGCACGGTCTGAGTAATATTCAGCAGAAAAGGTCCAGGAAGGGGTCTTTCAACACCCTCAAGCCCACCCCTGTCTTTCTATGTGCTATAGGCCACTCGGACTGGAAATATATATATTTTTTCTCTCTCAACTCTGTACCTGTAGGCTGATTACCCTTCCTTTTCTTTAACATAAACCACTATTGTATGTCACAGGTGGGTGAGGTGTGCCGAGTAAAAAAAAGTCAGATAGGAACCTCACAAAAGCAGACCTTAATGATGTGTATATATATATATATATATATATATATATATATATATATATATATATATA
>JAOEHI010052760.1:0-45000 GCA_025447815.1 Percopsis transmontana | reverse complement strand
AGCCCTCTCCATCTGACCCACAGACCTCCAGTAACATGTTTACCTGGAGAGGAAAGGAAACACATCCCACAGTGATAGGTCGATATTATTTGAACCAATTGTTTCTAGAGTTTTTAACTGCTGAACTTGACCTTGAAAGGTATGAGCTGCTAACTAGCTAGTTTGTTGTTAGTTCTATACATAATTTAGCAATTACATAATTTAGCAGACGCTTTTATCCAAACCGATTACTTACAATTACATTGTGCCGGTAGGGGTTAGGCATCTTGCTCAAGGATTCTTACAGGTAGGCCAAATCTGGTGCTCGAACCCACGATATTCCAACTGAGAGTCCAACACCTAGACCACTAGACTATCCTGCCCCACTTTCAACACACTCTATAATCATGTTCATTTCAGAACAGTCCAAATAGTAGAACAGTATACCTGAAAATGGACAATTAGCGTCAGAGAGGAGAGAGAGGCAAAGAGAGGAGAGACAGAGTCACGTATCCAGGCATTTCACACACCTTCTCATTCAAGGCTGGCTGGAAGGTGATTTCAGGCATTTTGCTGAAGCAAAAAGACTCCTGTAAAATCTGCTGGACATGCCGCTCTCTGGTCACCTGACAACACAACAGCCAAACCCTGTGATCCGTGAAACCATCCCATCCCGCCCCCTTCCCACAAAATATGTCCATATACAGTATATACAATACCGTATATATCATCTCCTTTGGCAACATTTTTGAATCATGACAATACCTATTTAGGAAACAACTATTGTGTCAAAAGAGGATTTCAAGTTTTTGAAATGTTGAAATTGTGCACACAAGAGAGGGGTTGTGATCTGTAAACAATTTCCTTTCAGGGGCCATCAGTCAAAGAGGTCAAGGAACCACTGCTGTGACTTTATTTGAACATTTTCCAACTAACGTGGGCCTGTGTTGAGTTCAGGGTTGAACGAATAATCGAGCCATTCAGGCCTTTTGGCCATTCAGGCCATTCAGGCCTCTTTCCCTCCGTGCCGCTATATTTCGAGAGGAGAGGTGAGGAATGTCTTGTGTTTGCTCACACACACTCGGTCCATTGAGGCCTTTGAGGGATGTCCAAACTTTTACTGGCAGGGCAGTACGGGGCACGTACTCAAACACACAAACACGCACCTTAGAGGCGCTGTCCCATGTTCTGCTGTATTCTCTGTGCGTAGACATGCAGACGTCCATCTCAGCCCGACAGAGAAGGGTAAAGTGGCCCCTCAACTGGTCATATAGGTCACCATCCATTCGCTAGAACAGTCACGCCAGAGACAAATGACTCACTTTAGCAACAAACGACACAACGAGAAAGAGAAAAAGAGTGAGAGAGGGAAGGGAAATAAGTCGCACATTGACAGAAATTGTCAGCGTAACGGTCACACCCCCACCCACCGCACAACACGACCAAGAAATGGTCGTGTGGTCACCTATGACCGAACAAAATAGATGAGGTGAAGTCATCAACCACCCAGGAAATAAAATAAAACAGTTTTATAATGTGTATATGTGTGTTACCTCCATGATGTGTGGCAGCTCGGTGGTGTAGTAGTATTGGTGGTGGGCGCTGATGGCTGCCACCGTTAGCAGATATTCATTGCGGACTTCGGCCAAACGGTCATCACACTCCTTTAGTCTGGCACTGAGCTTTGTGTATGGAAACATACCATCACAAACACACTGTCCCTGAAAACACACCTTTGCCAACACCAGACTGCAGGCAGGCAGATGCACAGACATTCTTTGGAGATAAACAGCAGCGGTGTACAGAATGTCAGACTGTGACACCTCTAGCATGCAGTGTTTGCTGTTGTTATGGCCTAAGCTAAAATCCTTTCAATTCCATTGACATTTTTTATTTGAGAAATTAAAATGGCAGGCTACTGGACTCTTTTATTTGTTCCGACTTGAACTGATTTGGTTTTCTACTGTTTGACTTGAGACTAGTGACTTGACTTAGACATGGTATTCTGCATTTAGACTCAAGATATGACTTGAGATTTGTACCCTCAGGATTTGATTAAATTAGTGTAGGAATATTGAAAAATTAGAATCTAGATAAAGACATACTGTGTGGTTCAATCACAACACAGTTCAATGTAGGATCAGTACCTTAGCGCTCATTTTTTGAATTCCTGTCCTGAAGTGGAAGATTCCATGGTCACTTTTTCGGGCCCTGGACAGGAACGTTGAAATGAGTTCATGACATGCTTAACCCTCAACGACTGTGAGTGTTTGAGTGTGGGAAAACCATGCAGGACATCACCAATAAACAGCTAGCATACTCAGCAAACCTGTCCTGTGCAGAGTAAAAATAATAATACATAATAATACATGACATTTGAGATGAAGTAACCAGAAAAAAATGTTTTAGTATATAATTTATTATATATTTCTATTCTCAATCGTGAATGGAAACCAAATATCTTAAATAAAACACTACGACAACTGACACGACAACAAGCTGACATAATTTATGATGCTACCAGACGTGTCAAAGTTAGCTTTTTGAGAAACAATGAAAGTATATAAAGGTTCATCACATAACGCAACTGAAATTATTATTATTTAATGCTATCCCCCCAGCATGTATACTTATATTGTGGCAAGGAAGCTACATAGTCAAGCATGAAAAAAAGTTGAATACTAGTTCTAGTGGCAGGATAGTCTAGTGGTCTAGGTGTTAGACTACCAGCCGGAAGGTCGTGCTCCATGTAATAGCAAGTAATTGCTATTACAAGTAATCCTTGTAAGTCGCTTTGGATAAAAGCGTCTGCTAAATGACCTAATTGTAATAGTAATTGTAATTGTAGTTCTAGTTCAAGTCTAGGTATGTACAGTACTAGGCTTCAGGCTGATTTCTACTCACATAACTATAATTAGTCATTGTATAATGTGTGGAGCTTTGCAGTATGTTATGTAGCAGCTCTTCAAGCAGAATAGCATTAGTTCACAGGACATCATTTTTAAACCTGTCAATAAAACCTACCTACATATATTTAACCTATAACATGAATAATGCTCAAATATAAGATCATTCTTTTATATATAAATATAGCACATCTATATGAAAGCAATGCAGGCACATGCAAAGACTCACTTGGCTTGTGCATCTGCAGACTTCTCCCTTGCCACATTAGTGATGTGATTGAGATGGTTGTAGCTCTTTTTGACCCTGTGTAGTTCCCGTAGAGCATCCACCACCTCTCCCTGCACCTTTAGAAGTTGCTCCAAGCCCTGAAATACAGATATAAAAAGACACAGACAATGCATTGAGTATTTATCTCTGCATCTGCTGTCAACAAACTGTAAATTATTAATAGGCCTTAGCAACATATGTGCACAACGTATGAACGTATGGGGGGGTGATCTCACTCTCTTAGCTCGGACTTCTTTTGCATTGCGGAGGGATCTCGAGGCTTGACCCAACAACTCGCGGTACTCCTCGGCAGCAGCCAATCGCGATACGGCCGTCTGAGCTGTGGCATCGACCACTGACCTCCACACACCAAACACACTGCTGAAAACACACAGACCTAATAAGACACACGTACTGTGGTGTTTACAGTACATTGACGTGTTTAAAAGTAGCCAAGACTGAATTTGGTTTCCTTTAAAGGAAATACCACCACAGGGATATTGTCTTCGGCCGATCACATTGTTTGGCCGAAGACAATATATCTGTGAGAGTACTTCCTGTGTAAATGAATTGAATATTGGTTTTGAATAGCAGGAATTGTATAATTTATTCATTGTATGTTGGTTATCAAAAAATACAGGCTGACTTTAACCTTTCCAATGTGTGTGTGTGTGTGTGTGTGTGTTTACCCTGATGTACCAGCATCAGATTTTCCTCTCTGCCAGTCTCGCTTCTGATACTGCACTGCCAACCTCTGAAGTGCCTGATGGAGCACAGTTTAGCTCAACATTACAACATTGGCATTACCCTCCTATCACATATAAATGAAACCTTGAAGGAAATCTTGACAGTCGGACAGTGAATTACAGCTCCATGAAATTGTCCAGCTAAAATCAAACATTTAAGCAGTAGTTTTTTCACATATAAAGTCACATCAGAACATGTTGCTTTTCTGAAGTCAACAATATTACCAGTCTATCAGCTACTTTAGGAAAGTCAACAACAACTTCAACAACATCAGTAATGAGATTGTAAATGTTGTGAATGGTTTGCCACACTACCATTTATGGCCAATTACGTATTTACTAGCCTGTTATAGCTAGTTTGCACGCACGCACACACACACACACACACACACATAAAGTCCTCTCCACAGAGGAGGTTGTGTTAGTGTTCCACAAAGTTGGTATAAACTATCAAAAGGGGAAAGAAACCCGAGAAAAAGCTGAGATTTTGCATATATCCACAGAAATAGCTCCGTGTTAAGATAAATATTTGATCTCAAACCTTTTAGAACACTTAATAACAAACACTGACAGTTTATCTCACATGTATACTGTAAATGCTTTATGCCAGTGGTTCTTAACCCAGTTGGATGTACTAAATCCCACCAGTTTCATATGCGCATTCACCGAACCCACCGAAGGGGGGCGTGTCATCACGAATTATATGAGTCGGGTGTGTCTTATCCTCCGCCGAACCCCTAAGACTGACTCACCGAACCCCTGGGGTTCGATCGAACCCAGGTTAAGAACCACTGCTTAATGCTAATAAGACCAGGCCCAATCATCCATGATGTACTGTCACAACAAGGGTATTTTAATTATAATAATTTCCCAAGATAAATAAAATTGTACAACGTAATGTCATAAGGTGTTACGAATCATTTTTGTAACACTAACACGTTTTAACTTTTTTACCGTTTCAAAAGCAGCATTATTGACCACCTTGCATTGATCGCTCCCATTCTGACAGAGCTTTGAATGTACAATTACACACAGGAGAACACACAGCACTCAGGGACTGAAATATTGAGCATGGTCGAAAAGGACCAACACTTCCAGTTAAAGGATGGGTTCCAGTAACACAATTAATAGTGGACCAGAATAGTGTGTGTGTGTGTGTGTGTGTGTGTGTGTGTGTGTGCGCGCACACGCTCTCACCTGGCCATATTCTTTCTCTATAGCTGCTCGCTGTTTACTAAAGGACCTAGGGGAGATATATCGCAAGCACACACACGCACACATCAACAAACAAAATTTTAGCTGCACCGCATTTTTTTTAATGTTCCATTTTTTTAATGTTCCAACAGCTGTAAGAAAAAAAATAATTCGTAGTTTTATCTGTGCCATTAAGAGAAACAAACCTTTGAATGGCCTATGTACTGAAAGAACCGCTCCTTCATTTTTTATCTACACGCTTATCGACACAATACTTTTTAATGTCTTTCATGCTTAACAGGAAAAGCATCTAAGTATCTTACATATAAGATGTAAGATGATAAATAATAATGATAATCCATAATAAAATGGTAATCTTTTTTCCCCATGAATGAGATGACACATCGGTTGTAAGGGAACGTCTTCTGTAAAAACTCAAAATGTGTCATATACTATACAAACTGCATGGTTATCTACAGACTGCTATGTATAACAAAGATCTGTTAATGTGGTGGTGGTGTGTAAGATCTAGTAACATCAGTATTTCAGACCCTCTCATAAACCAGCATTATGTTTGGATATACACGCACTCACATGCATCATAGTTTTTAGATTTACCTAAAGATCGAATTGTAGTCGTACTTGAAAGTAATACTTTAATATAGATGTTTAAGAATGAAAGAAGCAAATCTTTTTTTCCCTGAAAACCTCGATTTAGGGACACCACCAAATGCTGTGCACTGCTTAGCCTACAATAGAGTATATACATTAAAGGACACTTAATGACTATAAAGGTCGTATATTTGAAAGACCTACTTGAACAATCAACTTTCACATAATACAGCTGTAATACAACTTTCACGTTTCAGTAATACAGCTGTGGTTTGGCATCAGTATAACAAAATGTGTAAGAATATAAGTAGGAAACGAGACCATTGTACCTGATCTCCTCCAGCAAGTCTGTGTCTTGCTGGTGTTTGGTCTGCAGTTTGCTCAGCTGCTCTGAGAACAATAATTTAACTTGTTGGGTCTCCTTCACCTGCCCACAAACACACACACACACACACACACACACGCACAGTTTGCAAATAGCATCACAATTTGACTTGCCAATCGATAATTCACTCGTGTGTGTGTGTGTGTGTGTGTGTGTGTGTGTGTGTGCGTGCGTGCGTGTGTGTTACCGAATGGTTCCTGCAAGAGGACAACTCTAATGTTTCATTGACCTAACCTACTGTTTTCAGATAGTCACCCTGAAGATTTATAAAACGTCACGTAGGCTGCATATTTCTATATGAGCATAAAGCAAGAAATGTGTGTCAAATCATCGGTTAAAAGCATAGCTCTTTCCTAATATATTTGTAAGTCTTTTATTAAATCGATTCCAAGTTCCTGCAAGTATAGGCTATGTTTAACAAACTGACGCCCAAGAATTAAAGCGACCACTATTGTTAATAATACAGGCTATCAAATAAATAATTTGCAACCGATCACTAATAAAATAAACTTCATCACCAATTTTGGGATGCCAGAAAAATAAGCTGATTGCATCTGCGGATGATCAAATTAAAGTTTTTTTACTTACTTACAACTTTTACTTACATGTTAAATATCACTAAGTAGCCTAATTTCACCTCACACCTTTAACTTCAGAACTAGTTACCAAGAAAGGAGGTAATAGGCTACATTTACGCATAATGGAACTAACCTTACCTTTCTCGGCGGGGGCTGCATGACTGGATACTTCAAACCATCATGTGTCACAGCTGTAGCTCTACACACCACTTCCTTGATGTTTTGAAATAATCTATTCCTTCTCTTTTTTCGTCGATTTTGCGACTCTATTCCTCTTTGGGGTAGCTAGTTTTATCAACATTTTTGGAGCGCTGGCGCCACCTCTTGGTTAGTTGAATCTACAACATTAGAACGTCGTGCATGACTAGTACAGTTTTCGGTACGGCCCCATAAACCAGGTGAGATTTTTTGGCGCAAGTTTGGTAAATAATATGTATATAGCAAGAGCCCCTGTTAATTTCAAGTAGCCTAAACAAGTTAGTAGCCTATACCATGTAGGCCTCTCTACGCAATGTAGGTAAGGATACGTGTTCACGTTTTTCCAACCCAGACCATATCCTATCAGAATCCCACAGTTTGTGCTACACAGCCATCAGATGTGTAGCACTTAGCAGAGTGGTAGGCTACATTTCTCAAAGATCGCTTAGGATGTGCTAAGCAGTGCGCCCCTTTATAATTAGGAAACAATGTCTGGGTTGAAAAAAACAGAACTTATGCTATTACTTATATCACAATTCCTAAAATGTCAGTCTGAATAATGTTAAATAAAGAGGACATGCATCCATTAAGACAGGAGATAAGTTTCCCCCCTCCAATTTAATGGCAATGCTTGCAGTTTTGGCACCATTTAACAATAGTTGATGTCATGCTTATTCAGACTGATAATAGTTCAAGGTATGTTAATTTGACAGAACGTTTCACATGAAAGTTCAAAACTATCGGTTATGTTAGTGAGCAGTATGGGAAACCCAAGGACGTGTGCGTGCCATGTGTTACGATACGAAGGATGCAGACCCAAAAGCTGATTGCGGACCAGGCTGATAAGGTTTCACAAAAAGTTTATTTGTAAAAGAGGATAGGGAAGCAGGGAAGGCGAACTGCGCTGGCGTGGTCCAGAGCTGACGAGTAGTTGGTAGGCGGGCAGACGTTCGCAGGAGAGACTGATATCCGAGGAGCAGGCAGAAAGGTGACGTGATCCTAGGGCATAGAGAAGACGGGTATGTCACGGGAAAACATAAACTACTTAATCCAAAAGATACTCAAGACAGTATCTAACAGATACTACCAGGGTAGCTGACGGAACAATCTATCGACGAGCGACTGGGAGACCGGGGGTAGATTTACTGCAGTGGTGATTGGAGAATGGAGATAGATGGCAGTTGTGTCGTCAGGAGCAGGAGTACGAGATGAATGGCAATCAGGACCGGGAGAGAGGGGGTGGTGCCACGCCCACCACACACACACAAACACACACACAAACACAAACACACACACACACACACACACACACACACACACACACACACACATGGAAGGACAGACAGGGGAGAAACAGGAACACGGGGAAAAGGGAAACACAATAAAACACAAGGGAAAGACAGGAGTTACGGCCGGGACCGTAACAGCATGTTGTTTGAGAAAATAGCCACTGGTTTATACAGCATTTACTGCTCCTGGTTCTTGGACCCCACATTTTCAATGACTGTGGATCCATTAGGTGAATGTGTTCCCTTCGAGGAGAGGGTCCAAAGTACTTCTGTTCAAAAAAGGTGTGTGACATGTTATGACACCATCATGATGGTGCACAAATTGTTTTCTTGGTCCCTTTAATAGATAGATAATTTATTGGTCCTCAAAGAGGAAATTTGTTTCCACAGTTGTTGGGTACAAAATAATAACAACATCCTACACATAGACCATCATAAACAGTCACAGGCATAGAGGGGAGAAGGGGACAAGGAGAAAAACATCAGGATCATCATACAACAATGCATCTGACATCCCATGTTTAATGCTTGTATAGCCATAGGAACAAAACTCCTACCATAGCGGGCCTTTCTGCACATGGGTAGTCTATACCTGCGGCCAGAAGGAAGGGGGTTGAAGTATTTATAAAGAGGGGGGGTTTGGGTCATTCAAAATTTTGTGTGCCTTCCGGAGCGTAAATGAACTGAAACAGTCCGATAAATTAGGGATGGGAATACCAATAATTTTCCTCGCTAAAGTAGTTGTTTTCAAACGTTTGTTCTTATTGGTTACTGTTAGCATAGTGAAAAAACAAATGGCACAATACATAAGAACTGGTTCAATAATACTTGGGTACAGAAGAAGAAGCAGACTAGGCTGAACAGACAGATATTTGAAATATATACATTTATAATAAATTATATTATATATAGGCTAGCCTACTGTCTTGCACGCAGATGTGAAGGTACACAGACACACATCATCTCTCACACACAATGCTGAAAGACTTAAGAAAAACATTGTCCCAGTGTCTGTGCTGTCAGTCACCTACAGGTTTGTGAAGGTCCAACGTTAACCCAAGAATAGGTCTTGAAGCAGGAGATGTCTTATAGGCGTGGCCATTTGTCTGTTATTGGAGATAGACAATTTGGGAAACACAGTAAAGCCTGGCTAAGGGCCTATATGGCAGACTCGCTCATGTGATCAGTGTGTCATCATGGCAACATGTCAGAAGTTAAATTATTGTTGGAGGGACTTTCATGCTGTTGGTTTTACTCCGTTTTGGAGACAGTATCTAGGGGCCATTAGAAGAACTGCATCTTATGGCACATGCCCATTGGCTTAAAGGTGCGGAAGGTAGGATTTGAGAGTTGCAATGGGAAAAGAGGCCCTGATTGGTCAGAATTCTTTCAGGCGCTATCAAAAATCGAAATCGATTTATACAGCAAAGCAGGGGCTATCAACCAGAGCAGATTCTCACAGAGCATTTCACTCACTGATGCCATGGCATTTCTAAAAAAATTACACTAAATGTATAGCTCTAAAATCCTACCGACAGCACCTTTCAACAGCAGCTGTGATAGTTGCCATTTATTTATCTATCTATGACATGTACTGTATCTGAGTACAGGACTGGCCTTTGCTGGTGGAACACTGAGCTCAAAATACACTGCACCTGTCATACTTTGGCTTACACCCTACAGCATATTATCAGTCAGTCAGTACACTGGACAAGTTACAGAGGACAAGATAACACTTTCTACAGCTAAGTTATTCCAATTGTTATGACATTCACATGTGGCTACCACAAACGGACCTCATATGGTACAGACCAAAAAGTTCATGAAAAGAAAAGGATGATATCTGTAGTGCGTTGTAGCACAAAAATACTGATAAGGAAACCCATATGACAAAACAACAAAAAGCAAAAGTGCAAATAAGGTAAGACTCCAAAGCCTCATGAAAGAAAGCTCAATGTGTTTTCAAATATTCGTTTTATATATATATATATATAGAGAGAGAGAGAGAGATTTGTGTAGTTTATTTGTACCATTTGGAAACCATTGTGTTCCCAAACATCTGTTTCAGTGATTATTTGACGAAAACAACTAAATAAACATTGCATTTGTGGAATTCTACGTCGGTAAGGTCGGACAGTCTTTTCCCACATGCGTCCTGTAGACTGTAGCCTATGTCCGTTCGAAAAACTTGAACAACCAATCCCGTACCAGCGGTGGCGCCTTGGCCCCGCCTGTTTGCACACTTTTTTTTCCAGATTCCACATGTAACAATCTCTCGCATTGTTTCTTTCGGACTCAGCAGAGGGAGAACAGCACCACTGGCAAGATAATTCGATGGATCTTCATTCGGGATTTAAAAAAAGACATGCCGACAATAGATTGCGTTAGTATGAATATGGTTGTTAATCGCCTTAGCTTTTACAACTGGATTAATTATTATAGTGTCTTTGTCAGCAGCATTGCCTCAGAGGTTTAATGCCACATTAGATGGTGATGATGGCATACTCTAACTGAGTATTATCCTTAAAATCGCTTTAATAGGCCTACTACAGCAATGTCGCTACTGTCGATTGCTCGGCCATATGCAGCATTGACTCGTGCTGATCCGTAGCCCACTCATTCATTACTCTGTAACCGAGCGACAGTCAGTGAAGAGGAGGAACGCCGGTTCTGCCTGCCAGTTCTACAGGAATGGCCGGGCGCCGTGGCTGCGTGAATTCGCTTTGGTCCGGAACCGAGCGTGTCCGGATCGACGAACGCCTCAAAGCGACCGTAGCCGGGGTGTTGGAGCTGGAACTGCTCAGGTGTAAACACTTGGAGATGGTAGCCGCTGTTCTGGAGCACGGACCGTCCTCCGATACCGTTGATCTACCGATGGAGGAGACCGAAAACCTCGAGAGCACTGCCTTGGATTCTGATCAGGGTTCTGCGACATCCCGCAGGCAACAGGTCAGTCAGTGTGTGTGTTTGCTTGTAACCCAGATCTCTTGACAAGATGATTAAATATTGATGAAGAAACGATGGTGATCTGCCAAAAGCAATTCCCCTATGTTCCAATGCTCAGTAGACATATTTTATGGCTGGCGGGTTGCGCATGGTTTCGCCGACTGCTCGATAACCAGTTGATTGAGATGGCGACAGACAGAGTCCATCCAACCATGAAAACCTAATAATCATACAGTTGTGTTTGACCGTTGCTTGGAAGTAATGTAATTTGTGTCAGAGTTACAGTACCAGCTACTAGCCGGCTGGCCGGGCACTCAAGGTTATGAATAAGGACATTCGTGTTTAAATTAGATGTTAAAATCAGATCTTGATACTAACATAAGACACCAAATGCTAGTGCATTTTGTCTGTGGGCTGGAAGTGTCACTTCACTTGCAATGGTCACTGTGGTAGGCTACAGTTTGCATTTTATCACTTAAATTCTGAACAACTTAAGCATCAGGAATTTTTTTTACATCCGTTTGATGTGTCTGCTGGTTGATGACAAACTTTGATAGAAAGATAACAATGGTATGGTTTGGTTTTGGGGGGGGGGGGGGGCTAGTGATCTGGGAGTTGTTTTTTTTACATGGGTCACTCTCTAAACTGGATGTCTCTACTACTTTAGGTCGACTTACTGTAGATAAAAGCCTCTGTTTAATGACTAAACTCTAGGGTAAATTTTTCATTTTCTCCCTAATACCATGAATGGCGACTACTAGACCCCATTACTATACATTGTCTCATTTGACTGCTTACATAAAACTATGACAGGGAATGCTTGTCACTGCACTACCCTCCATGACCTAGCCTATCAACAGTGAGAATGTCAAGGTCTGCTTCGTATGTGTGACTTTGGAGCAAATAGAGACATTTTGTCTAATCTTTTGTATTTAGAGCCCGAGGGCTCCATTAAGAGACACATTTGAGTGTATGCGGGTTGGGTGTGATATATATCTATTTCTTTTTCACACACGTACACAATCCCCACGTCCAGCCTTGCCCTGAAAATGATCTACAGGTTCTATTGAAAATATGAAGAATGTGGGATGACATGCATTTCAGCAAAACAGGTGTTTGAAGAGCTCCCATGATGTCCTATCCAGATGAAGATACTCTGCTGGTCTATGAGTGTGAGCCAGTGTTTTTTTTTTAAAGATGGACAACTATATCATAAACCCAGAAGAAACCAAAGGAGCTAAGATGTGTTGCTACAGTGAAGAGACTGAATGGAATAATAGTGAAACAGATACAGTTTATGACATTACAGGCCTTCCATTCACCAGTTTTGGGCGATTGTCATTATAAATACGACCATAAAGATTTTAGATCGAATGCTATTCCTCTTAACAATACTGGGTAACCACTAAATACAATTAGGCTACAGTGTGTGTGTGTGTGTGTGTGTGTGTAATCAGCAGTCCTTCTAAATCAGGCTACAGCTGCAGAGTGCAGAGCAATCTATTTTAGAGCAAAAATATATTTGTAAAAAAAAAGGAAATGCAACTTTTCCCCATACAGTAGGACAAATATAAGGATAACGGAATCGGCAGCATTCATCTGTGCAGCGCTGCACATTTTCCACATTTCTATCTGAGTTTGAGAGCTGCTGACAACATGCTGCTTGCCTCTTTCTAACACCACCCACCTATGTAGGTGTGTGGTGTTGAGGCATCCTACGGTGATGGAGAACAGTGTTAGTCATCCTCACCTCCGCAGGGAACCGGTAGGGTAGCGGGGCTAGCTGGCGCGCTGCCTGCTGTCCTAGCCGGCTTCCCCAAACGCGGGCAGCCATTTGCATAAACGGAGATAAACTGTCACTGTGTTAGTAGTTGTCCAAATCAATGGAAACCAACACAGTCTGTATCGAGATGCAACTAGGAGATACAGTAGCAAGAGTCTTTATCTTTTCATAAATGTAAAACAAAATTAATTGGTGGGTGCCATCTTAAATTGGACTTTCTTTGCCAGTAAAGGCATTAAGATATGGCTTATAAAATCATTAGTAAAGGGAAATGCACTTAATTTTCATAAAAGAAATGGCTTTTGTAATGGTTGAATGATCGCAATGATAGTGCTCTTCACAGTTTCATTCTGTGTACAGCAGTTTTCATTGTGTGTCATTCCATTGCTTGAAGCAGGGTTCCCACACGTCCTGGAAAACAGTTGACCAATTTTCCAGTCATGGAAAACACATGGAAAATGAGAGAAAAAGCTAAATGTCTTGTGTTGTCCTGGGAAATTATTTCAACATAGTCCTATTTTCCTTTAGCTGAGAATGAACTACTCGGCTATCTATCAGAGCTCCCTAAAACGGATAACATTGCCACCTGAAAGGGCTAAGTTATGTTTAGGTCAGGTCATATTAATGTTCAAATGGTAGTTTATGGATAAGAGTATTTTGAATAGGCGTCTCTCGGTTATGTTGTGGAAAAGCTGTGAACACGCCCCCAAGTCACGTCACATGGTAGCACAATGTGCTATAGGCATCTTTTAAATCAGACTTTCACAGAGAGATACATATTAGTGTATAGCGCGGTCCCTGTCTGTCTTACTAGCTAGATCGTCCCTTATAATGTCCTGCAAAAATCCTGAAGGATCTCCAGAAAAGAGTGGGAACGCTGTTGAAGGTTAGCATTATTGCAATTCAATGGCAGTATAATATGCTACCCCTAGATATCATCTAAAACTACAATTTTCATAAATATTGTGTTTTATTATTCAACACAATGATGTCACTAATGGATGTCTGTAAGATACTTAATTGTCAGCTTTTGTGGCTTAAAATGAACGACTTTTGCATAGAGTGAGCAAGATCCTCCATTGCTACAGAATGTCTTGTGCTCTATGCTTCAAAAGCACTGACAAACGCTATACCACTAAACCAGAAATATATTGTTTCAGATGCATAATTAATAAAGCATAAATGAGACAGACAGTAACAGACATGATATCTGATACAATATCTCTCCCTATAGGGCTACTCATTTAGAACAGGTAGAATTACATAAATAACCTATTGCACATATTGTTCTGGTGCGGGAAATGTCTGTGTTTTCCCCCTCATGTGAAGGGAGGTCATATTACAAAGGTCTGGACAGACCCCCACCCTGTTGTCTGTCATGATTTGATCTTACACTCCTCTCTCTGTAACTCTATATCCCATAATGTGATGTTGAGGCATTATGTATTCACATGCAATATGGATCTGGAGTGTGCGCTTCATGAAGACCAAAATGTTCAATCTAAAGGCCACAGTGAGTTAAATTCTCTAAAATATAGCAATTTTTCCTGGTTTGCACTCTTCCAAGGGTTTATTTTAAGTGGTGAGAGCTTAGAATGAGGCATATGGTAAGTTTGTGTAATTACCATATGGCTATTGAAAGTTGAGTTGAAGGTAGGCATATAATGGCAAGAGTGAAGATAATGTTTAGGTTATGGTTTGGAATTAAGAACAGTAAACTGAAGCCCTCAACCCAAGCGAATTGCTAACATTATCTTTGTTTTGGTGACATAATGGCTAAAGAAAACCTAGTGGATTTTACTGTACTTGCTTTTGCAAGTACAGCAAACCAAAGACAAGAAACGGACGTTGTCTGTGTGTCTGCAATGTTCTGGATGGGTTAAATATTTTGTGAGGCCTGTTGTTCTGTGTGGGAGTTGAGAGTGAGAGCAGAAGAGCAGCTGTAGCTATGGTGAGGAGGGGGTGGCTGGAGTGATATTATAGAAGTAGAAGGGGGGGTTATTTGTCAAGCAAGGCTGGTATTGGAAGTGGTGGGGGGGGTCTTTCAAGATGCCCTTCTCGCTCACCCGGCAACCACCCCCCTAGATCCTTCACTGACTCACTGTTGTTTTCTCTCTCTCTTTTGGACGCCCACTCTGCCACTACTCTTTTGAATTCATAAAAACAATTCCCGAACAGTAGTATAATAAATATACTACATAATTGTAAAAAGCGTAAAGTGGTAAACCTCGAGTTGAATCTACTAATCTTGCCGGTGGAAGTGAGAGGAGTTTAGGACTGATCTAAAGTCTAAAGGCTCTTTTCCGTTGACCCACTCCTTCCTTCCCTCCCTCCCTTCTCCTCATCCATACATCCATCCCCCCGTTCCCTTCTGCCACTCCCCCTGTTCTTTGTTACGTCATCTGTCTCCTGCCATTATCCTCCAAATCCCCCCTTTTTTTTTTTCTTTGAGGACCCCCCCTCCTCTCTTCTTTCACTTCAGCAGTGAGTCAGTACCTGTATTGTTAGCTTCAGTAACCAGAGGATTGATCAGTGCTTAGCACCATTGACAATGTCTCTGTTGTTTGGAGTCAGATGGTCTAAAATGTAGGCCCTCTCTGCTGTTCTGGAAAGAGTGTGATTCACACCAGACCAATAAAATGGAGAAACTGGGCTCTTTTTTTTTCAACCCAGGCCTTATTAAAATGTTGTTTCCCATCATTTATAGCAGCACTTAGCAAAACGTCACCCTGCTGACGCTTCTGATTATAATACAGTTCAATAGGCAACTGTTTAAGCCTTCAAAATCTCAACAAACCAAGCCATGCTTTATATCTTACATCCATGCCAGATGTAACTAATAGCTAATGCGAGCAAACTGTTTTCATCTAATGAAAACATGCATGACTATATTGTGAGGCCCTATGCCATCTTGAAAGGTAGGTTCAACAATTGCCCAACAACATTTTAATAAGGCCTGGGTTGAAAAAAGTGAACCTATCCCTCTTTAAGTAGGTACAGTGGCTTAACTATTCTATTCTAACTAACTAACTATGCTATTCTACTGGTATTGTATTCAGGGGCCTTGTCTTGAATATTCCGACAAAGATAATTACATCATTTAATATGCTTGTGTATGTTTGTGGTGGACAGCAAAATGACAGAGGCACGACTCTACACTTATTTTCTCTCTGCCTTTAATTACATCGAGGCATTCTTGCTGCGTGTTGTAGCGTGAGCACATTTGAAGCGCAGGCGTTGTGCTGTTGCTACCGCACAGTAGAGGTTTGATGAAAAAAAATAATAATAATGTTCCACTATTATTCTCACTTTTGTGAGACCCGCTTACTTTTCAGCCCATCATATAATAGATGTTTATGTGCTTGCTGTGATTATAGCTTCCTCTTTTTGTGCTTTTTGAAGGCTCCCTCCCCCTCGGATATATTGGTGCCACCCTGCCAGAGCAGCCCAGTGGATGGTGAAGGGAACCAAGCGGAGGGATTAGTCCAATCTAGGACCATTGGGGGGGGTAACTCACGATGGTCCACATTGTCCTGGGATGCCCCCTCTGACCTGCTCTCCCCCCCTACGCCTGAGCCTTGTGGTATGGCCCAAGTGGACAGTGACTCAAGACCCAGCTCAGGTACAACGATCGGGAGGATCCTGTACACACGCACAATCGCATACACTCTCAAACACTGACGCAGGTATGCATTGTTGTGCACACACCTTAAAGCACACATGTGCTCTAGTGTTCAGAGGTCAAAATGACCCATATCACAGCCACAACTATTTATCACGTTTTCTAATGCATAGCTCACCATTTGTGTAAAGTCTTATTAAACATTAACCCTGGCCTTCTGTGCTTTATTTACCCATTTCACACTATCTTGCCATGCATTTCCCCCCTCCAGACTTGTAAATTATCCTTGGACATTAATTCTAGATTTTCCTATTTCATGTGTCTTTTCAGTTTCTTACCACAACACAGAAATATTTCCTTGTCATTGCGAAGCGCCATTGACAAACCTGTTGTAGCTGTGTGTGCACATTGATGTGAAGGCAAGGTAGATTCACTGGACCAATCGGGGGGAAAAGAGGCCCTGATTGGTCAGAATTCTTTCGGGCACCGTCAGAAATCTAAATCTAATTATACAGACGCAGGGGCTATCAACTAGAGCAGATATTCTCACAGAGCATTTCACTCACTGATAGCTGACGGATGTCTATGGCATTTCTAAGAAATTATTTTCCTGTATTTTCTAATCGGTCTTTAATGTTCACATTTACTGAGAAATCGGAAGTGATTTACAAAGTGATTTACAAAGTGATTTAGACACGTAAGTGTGTATGCCCCCTGGTGGCAAACATCGATTCCTTCACCTCTCTGTTCTCTAGGTTTCTATTCAGTGAGCGGGAGCTCCCTGTCCGACTCCTGCTTTTCTGTGTCCAGCGAGGTTGCTCTGGGGGGCCCTGGACCCCCAGCCAGGCCCTTGAAACTTTGGGATCAGGTTCCCGTCACTGGTGACCACAGTGACACCCAGTGGTCAGACACTGCCATACAGCAGCAACTGCCTGCAGTGCAGAGCAGTCAAGAGGATTCAGGCGAGAAGGAGAGGAGGTCAGAGCCAGGTGAGCTGGTTGACATTACAAAGTAACATTCACACACATTTTAGCCCTTTAGGCTATTGTATTGTGGCCAGTGTCTAAGGCACTAGATTTAGGCGGCCATGTTTTCCAGTTTTCCTCTGGAGACCAATAAAGTATTATTTTACACTGTATGGGCTGAAACCATAGTGCCCTGTAACACAGTTCCTTTTCCAGCCCTAGAAAGTGTTAAGAAAAAGAACAAAAGATAATTTGTGTGGTATTTATCCTCAGGTCAGGATGTAAAACAACACTGAGCCAAATGCAATTTCTTCCCTTTTAATGTGACATAGAAACTGTATAAAGCATCATTTTATGACTTTTAAATAACCTCAGTTAGTGTATTATACATAAAACAATCTGAAACATCCTGTGAAGTAAACCAAAAGCATATAGTTTAGTTGTCAGCTGTATTTATATAATACAGTTTTCTTATTGCCTCTTATAGTTCCAGGTGGCCTTGAAGAAACTGGTTTCAACTTCCTGTCCCACCTGTGTTCAAATCTCGGAGACCCTCAGCCTTCTTCCCTCCTCTCTCTCCTCGACCCTTTGTCCACCTCCTCATCCTCCACCTCCTCTCTCCATCCAAAACTCCAGCTGGATCCTCGTTACTGCACAGACCTGGTATCCCGTCGGACCAAGGAGGTGTACCCCTACCCCAGTCCACTGCATGCTGTGGCTCTCCAGAGCCCTCTCTTCACCTCCCACAGCCAGGAGCCATCAGCCTCCACCAGCCCTGAAGTTCCCCAACCTGATGAAGCCCCAGCCTGCACTACCTCCCCCAGTGTGGCCCCCCAAGATAACCAGCACTCCTTTACCCCTCCCTCCATAACCCAGCTAGAGCAGTACATCACACGACTTGCTCGCCAGTATCGCAGCAGTGTTGCATCATCAACCTCTGACCTCACCTCAGCCGCAACCCCTGGCCCAGTCTCCCACAGGGGTCTTCGCCACGGTTCCACCCAGTCCCTTTCAGCCTACGAGAGCCGCAGTACACCCTCCGCGCTGCCAGGAGGCAGCATCACTCCTTGCAAATCCCTTTTAGGGAACTCGGCCAGAGTTAGCCTGAGTAGTATCGGTAAAAGAGCCAGCAGGAACTCCATCAACCTAGGAAACCTCCCCTCAGCAACCGGAGAAGACTTGAACATTAGTCTGCATCTCAACTTTAACCTAAACTTGGCTCCAGGTGTAAACGCTAGTCTTGGTTTGATCGATGGGTCCAAAAATGCTAGCTGCGGAGCTTTGAGGAATGACTTCCCTGCAGCCTCCGCTGCCTCTACGACATCTCTGTCCTCGTCCACCTCCACCCCGGGGCTCAGAGCCCGGTCTCGCATTTCGACCTGCCCCTCCTCCCTAAGCCATCGCAGCTCCTTGGAGGTTGCTTCAGGATCAGCACCACATGCCCTTTCCCATTCCCAGGACTGGAGCAGTGGCGCTCTGCCTGGGGCGGGCGTGGCAGGGCTTGCTTCCAGCTTTGGATCAGCTCCCGGTTCTCAGCGGAGCAGCTTGATCCAAGAGGCCAGCTCTAGCCCCAAGCTGAGCGAGAACTCAGCCGTGGTGGAGGAGATTTCCCGTCTCTCCGGCCTGTCTAAAGCTGTGGTGGTGGGGTTGATGGAGCAAGGCGTGGAGCTAGATGTGGACTGCTTCCAGACAGACCCTGCAGATGAGGAGAGAGGTCCGAGTCAAAAGCCTGGGGCCGCAAGTCGCCCCGTGTCCCTGCCCCAGCAGTCGCAACCTGACCATTCCAGGGTACAGCTGCGTAGCGCATCCCTAGAGACTGAGCTGAATCCACAGAGGCCGATTCAGCTGTCTCTAAGCGTCACGCACTCCCCGCAGTCTCAGTGCAGCCTTACCCCTCCTCGCTCACACTCTAGCAGCCCCATGCACCCATATCAGGCCGTTCACACCCCCGCTCCCTTCTATCCCTCGTCCCACTGCCACTACCAGCAGACCACCTCCCCATTAGACCCTCCCTCCTCCCCCGCCTCACGCCCTAACCCCCGAGGCCGCTCCCCTCCCCGCCCTCTCCAGCCGTCCCCTCTGGGCACCACCCCCCTCACCGTGTTCCGGCGGGATGCCCCGTTCCAGTGCTCTTTGCCCCGCGCCGCCACCGCGCGCCCACCGCTCGACCTGGCCGGCGCCCGTCCAAGGGGAGGGTCACTTCGGCAGGGTAGTGGGTGGGGGCGGGCCGAGGGGGAGGGGCTGTACAGGGGCAAACACGCGTCCCGCGAGCTCGTCCGAGCGTCGGCGGTGAGCAGCTACGCCAAGAGGGAGAGCTACAGCTCCACCTGGGGGGAGGACGAGGAGAAAGACGAGCGAGCTGCCGCCCCGACGCCCAAAAAGGCGTCTGGTAAACTGTGGCGGGCCTGGGAAGGACGCCTGTGGGGGAAAGAGCCAGAGAGCACCAGGGAGGAGGTGGACAGGGCTGAGTACGGCTACGCCTGGAGGAGGAACAGCAGTGGGAGTTGGAGGAAAGACCAGCAGGGGGCGGGAGTCCCACCCGGCAGTAAAGACAAGAGACCCAAAGTAGAGAGCTCCCCCAGTTCCTCCAAGAGGAAAGGGAAGGGCAGCTGGGAGAAGCGCAGCTCCAGTCTCCGGCTCTCCAGGAGGGCTCTTTTCCGGAGCGAGTCCCAGGGCCTCCTGGAGCCACGCGCCCAGAGAGACGAGTGCCTGAGGAAGCCACATTGGGTCTCCTCTCTGGACGTGGGGCGAGGCGGACTGGGGCCCGACGCGGAGGAAGGGGTGAGGCCATTGGGAGGAAAGGAGGCAGATAAGCGGCTGTCGTCCACCGCCAGCCTTTTCAACCTCTCTCGTTCTCAAAGCCTAGAGGACAGCTGGCACTCTCTCTCTCCTCCCCTCTCTTCCCCTTCGTTCTCCCCATCCCCTCCCTCACACGCGCCACTTCAGCGCTCTCGTTCGCTGAGGGACCTGGGGAGGAGAGTGTTCGGCTCCATGAGGTCCTTGAGTCTCAAGAAGAAACCATCCAAGAAGTGACGTCAATAGTCAATAGATTTATCTTCCATGTGTTCCAATTGAAAAGCCAGATCTGTATTTTACAAAAAGAGGGAAGTGCCAGAAATTTACCTTCTCGAAACCTGACTGTGTGAATGTATGTGCGCTCCCTTTTTGCATGCCGCTCTGTGAAATTGTTAAGTGACAATGGTTATTGTGCGAATGTGAAGATAGTCTTCTGTTTATAGGCAATATCGCCTTACAGTACAAGTACAATCATATTGGCCATTTATTGACCAAAATAAAGCAAATACTCTTTAACTTGATATTGTGCTCAGGATTTTGAAATGTATATCAAGTGATTAAAATATTAATAACTTTTATTTCAAGACAAAGTGTTGCTTCTAATGGCTTTTAATTAAAGACCCTTCTAAGGACCAAATGTGTTTTGATATACTCTACTACAGGAAATAATTAAGCCTTGTAAAAGCTGGATGTTTGAGCTCAGATGAATCGTACAAAATATTTATTTTATTCAAATTAACACAACAGAAACCTTTACAGAAGAGAGAGAGACAACCATGATGGCATAGCGGCAGAAAAGAGGCCTCAGTCCATCTTTTAGCTATGCCATTGTTTTTTTCCAACTTAAAAACTTCATCTCCTTGTTGCTAGGAAACTAACTCTTTATCAAGTGTCCTCTGTGTCCGCTCTACACTGCCGGCCAACATCCACTTCTGTTAAGTGAAATCCAACATTGACAAGTGCAGTGTATATTCCTTGATTTTCCATATTAGCACATGTAAAGTAGGGGGGACGATCAGGGAGAGAGCCCACTGATGTCGGGCTAATCTTATGAACACTCACGTTTGTGATCAGGACAAGTCAAAAGATCTTTCTCCCTTTCAGATGGTACGAGCTTATTGGTGTCAACTACCTTGCTACACTCCTCCACTGGCCACGCTGCCCTGGTTAAGCCCTTCCCCTAAGTTACTCTGGGCTAGATGAAAACATGCCTCGGTACATGGCCTTCTCCTGTTGGAACTCTCTATTTAGCTTCTCCTCTGCTTTCTGCAGGTGCTTCCTCACGTTGGCATCTACAACAAACAAAAAAAAAGTTGTTTCAAAAAAATCTATATTTGTGAGGTATTGTGTAGGTAGGCTACCCCAGGTAGGTATAAAATATGCAGGAAATTGGTTATTGATACATGTTTTTATTAAGCTAACCCTGTTGCAAATAAATGGCAATAAGTATAATGCAACAGTATTTGATTGGCTTTAATGTCATTTATCTTCATGTTTTGAAGATTAAATATTTTGAACTACTTTACACAGCACAAAAGCAATGATGATCACTTGGTATTGCGAGCAATGTAAAACTCCTGAGAATTGCTGGCCACCACGGGTCAAACCCTCAGCCATCTATCATGCTTATTACCATTAGGCTGCCCCCTGCAGGCCTGCAAAAGATACTCCTTGGCAGCCTGTGCCTCTCCCAGCTCCAGAGTGGCAACACCCGCTCTGTATAGTGCCTTGACATCACCCGGCCGCCATTGCAGAACTCGCAGGCTGTACTCTTGGACACGACTGTAGTTAACATTCTGTTTCTGAAGCAAACAGGCTAGGAGACCGGGGGGGGGGGGGGAGATGAGATCAGGGTAATAATAGATATTGCTGGGTCCATCATTCCAGCATCAAGTAATAGTAATAGCAGCTAAAATTGTTCTCCATTTACTTTCTTTATACGAATAATATCATTGTATTGAGTTATACATAACAGACAAACTGCTGTTAAATTGGCTATTTTACGGTGGACGGCCCACTCTTCTAAATTAAATTTGAAGTAAAGCAGAAAACAAGCGCATCTTGAGCTACATGACCTACCAGCTAAATTGTTGTAGCAGTCTACTTGTGTGTTTCTCAGTAACTCCTCTTGTGTGCATGAGAGACTTGGCATTTCAGGTCCAAACCCTTTCACTTTCGCAGTCACATCAGAGTCCAGACCTCGAAGGACCAGCAGAGCGCGGTGGTAACGGCCAATGGCTGACCGGATGTTCTTCTCTCGGTAGAAGGCATTACCCTCTATTTTTAGATGGACGGCATCTTGCAGCTGGGCATCCAGATCGGCAAAGGAAGACCTGGGCTTTGGGGGCCCAGAAGAGCTTGCTTCTGCCCCAAACACCTCATAACTGTCCTGTCCTGATGCAGCCTCCATGTCTGGTGTGCAGATGGCTGGTGGTGAATTTAGTCAGTGATGATACTCAGTGATGTACAAGCACCTATTGGAGGAACATGAAAAAATAATACACATTATTTTGCAGATACAGCTAGGCTTATTCTATTAAATAGTAATCTATTACATTCAATACCTGGTTTACGTGTTCACTTTTTTAACAGCTCTGACAGGAACAAACACCTTCTCTGCTGACATATCACATACGTATACAGCTCTGACTGTAATGTATTAAATAACCGTGACAAGAAATACCATACTATAATTATAATATCAGATAGTATTTTATAATCTAATCTAATTTCCATATGCTGAGACCAAGTAACAACGAAAATATAGTAGTTTTCGAGGGTACACGAGCGGGGCTAACGTTAGTAGTTACCAAGATAACTTGCGTGTCACTTCATCAAAGACAATTAAACGTTTTGTCTTAGATGATAAAGGCACAAAATTCTAAAATCCAATAACTTATCTCACCTTAAAGCAGGCCATTTAGAGTGGTCTACTTCATCGACTTACTATTACTACTACTATTACTACTACTACTAAACATGGATGTAAATAAATTACTTCCGCAACATTTCTTCTTCACTGGTCAAATCACAAGGTAAACAACTGAAACAATGGTAATTACTGCCGCCTGCTGCACTGGAGTGTAGGGTAGGGATGGCTGCTCATACGAAACACCATGGTATGAAACCACGACCATAGTTTGAGTCTTGAGCTTTGTTTATACAGTCTATCTATGTTCTTGAGTCGAGATTAATGTGAGAACCAGGGACGTCACTAGACATTTATGGTTGGGGGCTAAGCCATCACTAAGGGGGGCTAAAACACCCCCCCCCCCACACACACACACACACACACACACGAACATAAAGATCAGCCTCATTAGACTCCATCATTATTTCGAGAGTAAAGAGTAAGGTACAATCATAACGGCAGGTACAATCAAAGGCTCTATCAGACCACCAACCAACGAATAATTAGCATACAAAATGTTTGTGTTGTATTATTAAATCCACTGTTTTGTAAGCTAAAAAAGCTAAATAGAAATTACATGTGTCAAACTAGCAGTCATGCTATTTCACATTAAGTGAAAACATGGTGGGTGATACTGGGACGGTTGTAACGTCTTGTTATAGATCGTGTAAAGCAGAAATAAATGTGTGTTCTGAGTTTGTCACACCACATAAAAATGTTATTAACCACCCAGCCAAATCTGAATGAAGTATTTTCATTTATATTTTAAAAACCTACATAAAAGACTACATAAACTAGATTACATGGTAAGTTAATGATAATCAATTCCATGCTAATATTCAGTGGAAACATATGTGTTTGCTTACAGCATCCCAAATATCAGAAAGAGGAAGACAGACAGGGGAGTCCCACTTCCTTTGCTGGAGAGGGTTTCATATTTAATTAAACAGGGCAAATTAGTCAGGGGCGTGGCCAAATCGTATGGCATTTGCCATGTGACCCTGTAGGTCTACCGGTTTCACAAGAAGAAGCAGGAGTGCCAGGAATCTAAATCACTTCCAAAAGTAGTTACTCGACCCCCAAGAGGGTTTTCTCCACAGAAATGGAAATCCTTCTGAGAAACTACCTGACGCAGGCAGCTGATTTGTGCTATGGGTCGAGCCCAAAAGAGGTTGTAGAAACTAGAGTAGGCTATAATTTAGAAATATTTACTTCCAGGCACTCTTTTGTATACCAGTCAATCCTAAAATCATAGACCAGATCAAATGTATGTTGAAGAGCCTTGAATAGCAGGAAAACTCACCTATCTTTGTTTCTTGGCCTAATATTTGTCTTTTCTGTGATGTCGCAAATGGAGCTGCTGTGATGTAAGAAAAATGATCAGACTCGATCAATAAAGTATCATCAATTTATTAATTTTAGGTACAAAAGTTTGCCTATGATTTAGCTAAGGCCTACAACTGCAACTGTCCAGGAACCTGGGCAGAGAAAGGGATGGCTGGAGCTGACTGGTTTACAGCTTTTTTGTAAAGGCACCCTATACGAAGACCTCAAATTTGCTGCACTAGACATTTGGAATATGGATGAGACGGGAATTACCCCCGTCCAAAATCCTGAAAAAAAATGTGTGGCCAGAAAGCGAGTCCCACAAGTTGGTGCAGTGTCGTTTGCGGAAGGGGGTACTCTCATCACACTTGCGTATTTGCCTTGGGGAATTCCATCCCACCATTTCTCATATTCCCCCCGCTGAAAGTTCCAGCCTTTCTTCATCAACAATGGCCCTCCTGGTTGTATTGGTACAGCAGATGGGTCTGGGTGGATGCAAGAGGAAGACTTTTTGGTCTTCCTCAAGCTCTTCCAGACTAAATATTGCCTGGAGAGCTACTCTAGGTCAAAGGAGGTCTAGCTCCAGGGATGGTCCTGAAAAGCCTGGGCACACAAGGACTGCACAGATGGAAGTGACTTTTACACTTGCCACAACTGGGACCCGGAATGATCCACCTCTACCTCTTCCCCCTCCGTCTTGTTGGGGAATGTTATCCTTAAACACGAGATTGTGTGTTCTACGCATTTAATGGAATGTTATCGTTATACACATGAATGTGTTTTACACATTAAAGGAATGTTATCCTCAAACACATGAGGATGTGTGTTCTACCCAATATATACATTTCTTGCATAATAATTTGATGACTTCCTCAAGTAGTGTGAAAAATGGAAATAAAAACTCAAAAAACAAACAAACAAATAGTCCCAGTAATGGGAATGATACATTTTTCATTTGATTAATTATGTAAATTTTTGACATGTTACAACTTTCCCTGGCATGTATTACAACCGTCCACTGGGACGGTTGTAACAAAGGACTGACTATTTAAAAACAATTTTCCAACGTGTAGATATTTCATAAAACCACTTGAATACATTGTTGCAGTAGTTAAAGTTTATAACATAGTAAACTGGCTATTCCAGTGTAAATGTTTTTGGATTTATTGCCCCCCCCAAAATATGCCTAGCGACGCCCCTGGGCCTTACCCATAAGTACTTCTGGATACTGAAAAAACATGAAGGAAGGCTTCTTGGTTTACTGAATACAAAATAATGGCATATTGACATTGTAAAAATTAATACATACATTTATTCAGTATTTGAAAGATTGTCATTGGATGCCTCTAGCATTCTCTCTAAAACCTGATCGCTCTCATTTTGGACTGCACATTTCTTAACCGTCTCATTTGCTTTGGCAGGACTTGTGCTCGTTAACGTTAGCGCCTCTGCTAGCTGCTGATTTTTCACTCTGAAAACATCCCACTTGGCGGGAATCATTCCTTTGTTGAAGAGGAATGAGGCGAGGTATGAGGACAGCAGAGTAGCCGCGATGGAAGACAGCATGCAGATAGTCCTGACGGGAGCTCTCTGTATGTAAACACCATTCTCCAGAGTGCAGCCAGGCAAGTGGAGGACAACGGGTAAGCCCAGCAAAGGCTCCCCGCACAAAATTCTCAGCAGCAACGCCACCATAAAGCCCATGATAGCACCGTAGCCATTAGAGATGGCAAAGAATAGGACACAGACCAGCTGGGGGAACATAATGTTATAGGATAAGTCTGAGCCCAGTATCCAGAACAACATGATGCTGTTGTCTAGGAGGGTGAGCGCTGTACCGGCCAAGCCCACCACTATGACACTCAGACGAATCACCCACTGGAGCTCTCGCGCAGACGCCTAGAGGGAGGAAACAGAATGAATGGGGCCAGCATTCATTTATCTTAAAAAAAAAAAAAAAAAAAAAAAAGCACTGAAAACGTAATTTACAGACAAAAATCACACATACCACCACAGTCACAAAGTCCTAAATCTATTATTTAATAATGAAAAATCAAGTCATCTTTTACTATATTCTCTGTAAACACGATGCAAACTTGAGTGATACATGGCTATTAAATGTATGACAGTTTAGACAATAGTGTGCTTGATATTGTCATTCTACCACAGGAATGAAAGCCTCCCAGCGAGAGTCAAGGGATATTGATATTTCTTTACTTGAAATTTTAATTACTGAATTGAAATAATTGCTTGAATTTTCTTAGATTAATTGCCAGTTTCATTATCAGTGATACAAGTACACCATTACAAATTAGGCTTGCCCTATTTACTTCCATTCTCATTTGGGGATTACCTATAGGAGAATCTATACGAGATGGTTGGATTAACATGAAAAACATTTTTTGATCACCAACAACAGGGTAAGTGGAAAATAACACTAATCAAAAATCCCAAAGGAATCCTTTAAGACCAGACATTCTTACGTCCCCCTTTATATTGTCCATTATATTCTCCACCCACCTTGGTCCTCAGAATGTTCTTGTAGATGTTGGTAGAAAAGATGGAGGTGGCAGACAACAGAGCCGAGTCAGTTGACGACATCACGGCTGCGGCCACAGCTCCGATGCCAATTATGGATATGTAGGATGGGCATAGATTCATTAGGGCAATGGGAAGGACCAGACCAGCCTCTCCGCGCTCGTATGGAGACGGGGACCCATACAACGTCAAGTTCCAGTCTGAGACCCAAACACATGACATTTTAGTCGAAGACCTGGGGACCATTTGATTCCATTGTACTTTAGGTCAAGTTTATTTGTATATCCCTTAATCTTCTATCTCTAACTTCGATCGATACTTTCTGAAAATGGAAAGGCTTTAATTAATGTGGAGTAAGATTATTCTTTAGTCTAAATGATCCATACATTGCAGTGAGATTTATTAATCTAAAAACAATTTTAAGGTTGTAATTTCAAGGTCAATTAGTAGAACTTGACCTTCCGGCTTGGAGTCCAACACCTAGACCACTACACTATCCTGCCCCCTCAGTTACAAACCCATTAAATACAAATCCTATCAAAAGATGGGATCCCCTATAATACAGAATATATAATAAAACATTTTCTCTTTTATACCAGTTGACGCAGCCACTGCTCCAATTATTACAGAGGGAATTCCTAAGATGAAAATGAGCCCTGATGCTGCAAAGCAGGTGATTTTGGCTGTTCCGGAAGAGGAAGCAGACAGCACCCTCTGGTGGAAGTCCTGGTAGCCAAGGTTACCCAAACACTCAAAAGAATAACAGAATAACAAAATCATCATTGAGTAAAACATAGGATTTCTTGTCAGAAAAGCTTTGGTGCAGGTCAATGAACTTTGTCATGTGTAATGGCATGACATGACTTGCAGCAGTGGTCATATTTAAAAATCGGTAGACCTTACCAACACAAGGAAATTGTCAATCCACCTCCAGGCTTTGTCTGCATCCAGACTACCAAGCCAGGAGGGCTGGAAGGTGGACTTGTATGCTGTTTTTCTGATGTCAACTGAGAGTGGGTTTATCAGCACGAAGGGGACACACAGCCACTATATTAGAGACAAGGAAACCAATATCACAAAAGACATTTAAAGAAAACCTAAGTATTTAGCCATGTAATACAACCATATTGCCAATATAAGCTACAATCTCTATATTTAATAGAAATGTCCATTTAACAAAATGTCCAGTTTGACCGTGCCTGGCTTTGAGGCATTCCTGATTCCTGCCTGCCGTTACTCTGTCCGTCATGTCACTTAATTCCATATCGTGATGAACCATTACCTTTTCATTCACCACCAGTGAAACACACGCATTATGGCATCACACTGACAGTAAAACACATTTCTCTTGAGGCTGCGCCAGTTATAGTTATATTTATAAACAGTTATATTTAGACATGGAACAACAGTTTTCAAATTGGATTTAGGATAATATGTAAATTATACATCACCATGCTAATGAATATGAGTATTAGTTGTATGACATCTGTGTAAGCTACAGAGTAGAGGCCTCCCAACAGTGTGTAGATAATGGCCACTGCAGCTGATATCCAGATGCAAACAGTATACGGCAAATCCAGAATAACACTCATGGTTGCGCCTACATAAAACACATACACAAGCATATTCTTCACATTTATTGGTACACTCCTTGATTTTGTTATGGGGCTATATTCTTGTCATACAACCCCAAGTTTCCTCCCCAGCTCACTGGGTGTTTGCAACCCAAATGTGGCTTTTGGGGAGGGGGTGCGGGGGTAGTGAAGATGTGAGCCTATGAGCTCTGTATGGGGAGAAGTACTGGAATGCGAGCCACTCAGAACTCAGGTGAGGGAGGGACATGACCTCCTGAGCTTCTTTACCTCAATATGAGATCCTCAAAAAAATATATATAGTACGACTCAATTGTTTATATATAAAAAATAAAAACACACCCACACACTTCTAAAATGTATTCCCAAGTTACTCCTGTTGTAGAGTTTAATGGATGGAGTTACATTTACATGGATAAAAACTTGAAATATATCTTAAATTACACGTCAAGTGTCCTTGAGAAACAATGGAAGTGAAAGAGGATGAAAAGTGATGGATTATTTAATGGTCAATGTCAGTTTGAGGACTTAATATTGAGGTAAGGCAGCTACAGAGTCAAGGGATTAATAGCAGTTCAGTACTGCTTTAACAAAACTCAAACACAATGTAATTGTCCATTTAGAGATTAAAGTTAGGGGGTGATTTCTGTGTGACGTGAAGGCTTAGACCATCCTCCTGAATTAAGCCGGGACTCCGTTTCACAAAAGCAGTAGCACATAAGTTGCCATGGTGATTTATTCTGTGCAGCTAGCCTGCTCCAGACCAGGCTAACAGCCAGGCTTAGTTGATCCTGGCGCCTTATCTGTTCAGTCAGCGGTCACGCCAATCAGAAACCAATGTGTTTTTTTAGTTATTCTGTTTGCTTATTTATGTGTTTTGCATCATTTTTAATCAGCCTGCATTAAAATACCACAGATACATATTGGCATTCAGTCAAATACTATTATTTTAACATTATGAGGGTAGCCTACCATTATGCACTTTATAATTATCCATGTGGGCATTGTTACTGTTCGACTGTTTTTGAAGACTGCTGTTGTTCCAAGTTTGACAGATAGGCTATGTATGTGTTGAGGGGGACTAGAGAAATCGCTGATAAAGAAGCAAAGGTGTTGTCAATCAAGTCAGGCTATAGAAGTAGCTCTAAATGTTTCGTCCTTTACAATGGCGTGCCAATTTTTGGATGACATAGATGAAGCTCTTATATTATGAAGGGCTTTCAGACGGGAAAGAGTTTCGGGACAGGTCCGACCCGTTGGCTTTTCCTGACAATTACCTGCATACAATATTGACTTCCACTGTTCATTTTCCTTATTAGCCTCCATTAAAAGATGTTGCTCATTTAGTATGTATGCATGTATGGCGCACGCAACTTATCCATGGTAGCATCAGTGATCGACAGTGTGGTCTCTTCAAGAAAGCTGCGGACACGCATTCATCTGAATTACTTAAACCTGGCTTGACATAGCCCTTCCTCCTGAGCCTGGTTTGGCCTTTGTGAAACTGATAAAGCCAGGATGCTCTGATCACACTAGGCCAAGCCTAGCTTTTTCTCTTATACTGGATTTCTAAATACAGCTTTTGTGAAACAGCCCTTAGAACTGTGAATAAATACAAATAAACTTTAGGACTATACTTACCTAAACCGATTAAAGTTCCGGTTACCCAGATGATATCACATACAAGTGGCGCAATCGACAGGACTCCACTCACTGCCTTTCCATATTTGTACAGAAAGGGGTCCATCATTGTCACATATTTTCTTTCTCTCATTGGCTTGGCGAAAAAAAATCCACCTTTATAATAGAAAAAGATCGATGGTGAAACTGTTGTGGTAAAAATACCAGCAGAACAATGGGTTACATTGGACCTACTTATTGTGCCTTGTGTGCTATATATCCGACTGCATTTGGAACAATGATATTGAGATTACGTTTCTCTGTAGAGAGAGAAGGTTTTCACCAGGATTTATAGCCAGTCTGTACACAGGTTCTAACAAGTACACAGAAGAGGGCGTGGTTTGAGTCTAAAGCCTACCTGTGTGTTTTTGAAGGTTGTTTATGACATCAACCAAGCACGGTCTCTGACATATTGTATTACCAGAAACTGTTGTGTAGGAGTAATTTATAATAGAATTTCCACCACAAAACCAGCCATGCTTTTCTCCTTCAGAGCCCTACCTCACTGTGCAATGTCTCCTCACAACTGAATCCTGATTTACACTTACCTAGTCTTTGCAGGTGTGATTATATATGAGTAATGCCACTATGAGCTATGTAATTTGCACAGATTTTAATTGATTGCATTAGTTCCATTTTAAATAAGTCAACATTGTGATGTTTTGTACAAACAGGTGTAGTTTGATTAGTCTTACCGATAGCAAAAGACAAGGCACCAGTCAGTGGCATGACAGCCCATATCAAACCCAATGTTGGAGTGTACACTGCCTCTGTCATGCCAACAATGAAACCCCCTCCAACAAATGTAGCTGTAGGACACACCATGCACACACGCAGTCAAAATCAGTATATTCCCATTGCTTGGAGATGAGACAGGGTTAAAATCTGTGTCTTGATGCTGCAAATACGTTTTGCATCCGTTTTGTTTTTCAAGTTGGCCAATTCATTTTGCACATGTAAGAGATTTATTTACATGTCTTAAATTGTGTGCGAATAGACACTACAGGTGAAGAGTAAAAAATTTAAATAGATCACCATGAAACTTTCCCAGTTGAATAATTACATTAAGTCCATTTATTTATAAGTTTTCTTAAATTGTACGTTTAAAATATGCAAATGATGATATGCACCAATTTGCATACATTTCCAGAACACAAATCTGAACATTGAATAAAGCCAGGTTCAAAATTATCGTTTCATTTTGTTGACATATTGGAGTCAAAAGGTTTTTACAGAGGACATTTTGGATCTCTCCTTTTATCATTCCATAAATCAGAAAATACTGTCAACAGCCATTTAAAAAAAAAAAGAAAAGAAAAAGTCCAGCTTTTTAGAAATAAAATGTTACATACATCAGGCTATGAATAATATGAGAAAATCCCTCTGTAAAAGCCTTGACAATACAGATAGGAATAAATCTGGAAAGTTTGATGTATACATGCAAGTGCTATTGAAGTAGAGATATCTGGCTCAGAGTACGAGAAATTTTAATTTAGAGAAAACGGCCTTCAAATATATGTATTGTAAAATTACATACATTTTTATTGGAAATCACCATTTACATACATAATATCTAATAAATTCCTTAACAGTATAGAACATCTAAAAACACATAAAAACTGAACATTTACGGCCTTCAACTGAACAGAACCACACAGTTACCACAGTAACGCACATACTACCACCTGTAGAACTGCCGCCCTATGTTTCATGACCATCCTGCATAACACTGCCTATAAACCATTCCCTTTACAGCCTAGTCCAGAAACGTAACATGCAATACAAGTAGTATGCATTTTGGAAAGGACAGAGAGCAGGTCACAAAGGAGGGAGTCAGAGATACTGGCAGTAATAAATCTACCACGATTAATGATATTGTTGCAGTCTCTAGTGGAAGGCTATATGACTCCAGAGTACTTGTAGAATGCCTTTTAGATTATAAATAACACTGAAAATACTTTGTGCCTGTTGCTTTGATGGGTGTGTAAAATAAACTATTTTAACAATTAGCCTGTTGTCCATGTTTTGTCCAGAATCAATCCCATTAGAGAAATGTCCTGATATACTCATTAGACTTTGTCTATTTGCTAGGCTACATTAATTTACTGTTGTACACTCTGCCACTGAAAGCAAGAGCCTGTAGGGCCTACTGTAGCCTACAAGTAAAACTGAACACAAAATACTGAATGAAATGGCACTTTATTATTCTATGGGTCATCATTTAATCCATATTATACACAAATATATGGAGACTACAGTGGACCCTGCAGTAATATAGCCAAATGGCCTACTGAAAAAGTAACAACAATGCCACCTTCATTACTTTCTGATGTTATCCATAATGCCACAAAGCCAGAGAGAGATGCGTTTGTTGTTTTCTCTATCTCAACCTTGTTTCCATACCTGTCACTTTCTTTCAGTTTCTCTGATAAATTTTAAGATGAAGCGCTGCAATCCCTAACACTTTGCTGGTTATTTGGAGATCTGCATATCCCTACCCCGACTCGTGTGCTAACTGCACCATTCGCACTATAACATCAAACGCCACGTCGTTCCTAGTAACATCTTGAAGACGCGTAGATGTATAAACACCTTTACAGGATGGATGTTAATTTTAAGCCCTGGGACAGTTTGTCTGAGACAGTTTTAGATCCACTGCTTTCGACATTTTTGTATATTATAAAAGGGGAAAACTCAACCAGGAAGCATTAGAGCATGTCACATGATGTATGTGAACGAATCACGTTGAAAGAAATTGACACCAGCCAATGAGATTTCGTGATTAGGGTTAAATCCCATTATACTGTCACGATTGGTGGCCGACGGAAAAGAAATTTCCATATTCGGATCTGATAACATTAGCCACGCACAAGAGAGAGAGAGCTTTACAACGATACCAGTGACAACATGGTGTAGACAAGCAGGCACTGCATGTTCATTTAGAAATTCACCAAAAGTTGGCATTCTAATTTAGGAGAAATCTACAGACGCAAATAGACAAAGAGTAGTAAAATAAACACCTAAATGTGTATTTTGACGTTTTCTTTCCACTAGTCTGTAAGAAGATATGTTATGGAAGCAAAATAGCCTGCAGTGTCTCGCCTTAGCCCCCTAGACAGTAGACATTAGATTAGAAACATGGAATCCGTTATGAGCTCTCTGTACCTGTCATGGTGAAAATTCCCACTGCCACACCGATTCCTCGATTCCCTAAGAGACTTGTGTCCAATGGGTCTCCATTGGTCCTCTTCTCCACTTGTTTGGATTTCATAGAGCCCCAGATACCGGTTCCAAGCACGAGCAGATATAAGAGAATGGTAACAACTAAACCTGGGATGTTGAGGCTCATTGTCGCTTGAGGTGACTTTCTTATCCAAAAAGCAGAGCCAGAGCCCTATGTTCCCCCCCGGCAGCTTTGCGCTTCACTAGTGACAATTTATAAGGGAACATTGGGTGTTGCCATCATTCAACATAGCCAACCAATCAGAACCTTGTTACTGAGAGGAAGGGCCGACTCTAAAACGTGACTCAGGTGTGGATTGTTCAGTATTCACATCCGTATGGAGGCCCAAAGATGAAAAATAAATGTATACATTAAAAACGTGCTCAATAAATAAATAAACATCCTAATAAATGCACCAATGCATTCATTGAATTATACCATGCCACATAAATGTATGTCTCTTCTTTATTTATTCACTTTTTTAATGAATTACCTTATTTATATATTTTCCTTATTACTTATAATTTTCAATTGTATTTATTAACTTGTTCATTAATTTATGTGTTTGTTTTAATCTTTTTGTCTGTATTATGTTTTCTTTATATTTTTATACCCTATTTATTTACCCAAAACATAATTATTTTTGTCTCTCCTTTTTACATTTCTGTCTGTCCTTTTTACATTTTTGTATGCATTTCTGCCTCATTATGCAAATTAGGAGAGGTCTCTTAAGGGGTCAACTTCTCCCCTATTGGTCGACATGGTGCTAAGCCATTACAGATCGATTGTACTAGTCTGCTCATACACAACTGGCCCAGCGCCCAGCCCTTCAGGTCCAGCTTTCCAGCGCCCAGCCTTGTTTGTTGAAACAACATAAACAAACTCATGCAAAGCCTAAGCAAGTGTTAGTTAATTAAATTAAATTACGCTAACAGGAACTTCACTTCAGTTAATTTCAGATAATTTCATTAACTGAAGTACAGTACCTTTTCCTAACGAAAGCTCCTGGTGTGGACATTTGAAATCTGTGTTTAATATACAGTACCATACATTAATATATTATGTGTCTCATAATGTATTAATGTATATTATTGTGTGTCTCTGTATTAATTCTAGCACTTCCATGGTGATTGATTCCCTGGTTTCTAGTTGCAAGCTGACCTTGTTTACTAAATCTTTTTTGCATTTTTTTTAGCAGCTATCTACAGTATACAGTATATCTCTTAGAGTGGGATGTAGCAGATGTCCATGCAGATATTCTATTATCTACGCAGTTCTGACCTTGATGCAGAGAAAGCTCAGACTCGTGTGTGACCCTCATCAATGCATTGAGTTTTTGATAGAAATATGTTGCATTAGCCTATGCTTAAACTTTTAACACTATCCTAAGTTAGAACTTTTGACCTTTGGTGTGTTGTTTGTGTATGACTCAGATGTTGATTCAATTACCTCTGTCTAGTAACTAGAATGGGAGATGTAGAAGGAAGGGTAATGTTCTTGTATTGTTCCATATCTGTATCTTGTATGCTGTAGGAGGCAGCCAAGCTAGAGATTTGTTGTGTATGTACACACATCACTTATAGAAAAAGTATATAAATCCAGTGTATTTGGAAAAGAGATTGTTCTCCTAATGCTGGTTGATCACAAATGCACTTGATTAAAGGGACAGTTTTCTTCTCTATATTCCAATGCAGCTCTGTTTAACCCTGATTAAGGCAACGTGTCAGTTAATCATTTTATCTTTTTCACTCCAGTTGTCTACCAGAGAGCTGCTGTTTAGTTGAACAGGGTCTAACTAATAGGACCTCTTTGTTATGACACACCCTCATTAAACTCCTTGCAGCCTAGCTTGGGAGATCAAGATTCTGCTCGTTAACACAAATATCTAATCAGCCAATCACGTGTTAGGAATGTAGACATCAGTGTTGTGTTGTTTGTGAGCCTATAGACGTTTGTGAACATCTATAGGCTCAGCAACAGGACAGTGGGCACAGTGGGCACAAGAAACGATTATGATTATGAAATGATTAGTTGACGACACATAACTAGTCTTCGGGTTTGTGTCTTTCGGTCATTTGTCACGTGACAGTGACAAAGCAGAAAGCACAGGAAACAGAAAAGATCAGTTCATGAGTCATAGGCTACCTACTAGGCTGATCAAGAAGTGAGTTTGTGTATAGGACTATAGGCTACTTTGTCAACTAAAGTAAGACATGTAGCCGTGTGCTCTTTTTTTACATTGCCCACATAAGGGCTACAGTGCCACACATAGCCTATAGTTAAAATGTACGTAATGAACAAAATGACAACAAAAAAAGACCTGTCAGATTAAAACATCTGAGTCAGTAAAAAGATTAGAAATTCCCACCACACGGTCAAGACGATCGTCTGTAGTTCAAACCAAGCATCAGAATAGAGAGGAAAGTGATTTCAGTGACTTTGAACGTGGCATAGTTGTTGGTGCTAGACAGACTGGTTTGAATATTTCAGAAAGTGCTAATCTACGGTGATTTTCCTGCACAACCATCTCTAGGGTTTACAGAGAATGGTTAGAAAAAGAGAAAATATCCAGTGAGCAGTGTGGTGGCGGAAAATTGGTTTCCCCCTTCACCTACTACAAGTGTGCTTTGTTATCAGTGTAGGGATGCTTGACTTTCGCTGTCATATTGCTAGTGGGTCGGCATGGGTAGTGTTTATGCTAGACTGGTAGATTAGGTTTTTGTAGCTGTTCTTTTCCCAGATTGTGCATCATAACTCAAGGCTGGGAAGGTATCTGTTGTGTTCCTTAGGAAAGGGGAGGATCCGTTCTCCCCCCACCTGGAGGACCTGAACTGTTTTATTAATGATGCATGCCTGTGTTCTGGGCCAGACTGTAAGACCCTGCTGTAAGTGGGAGTTGTCTGGTCCAGCTGCTCTGTTGTTTTCCTCATAGTTAAATAAATAGTTTAAAAAACAACGATTGTTAGTAACTCATTTGTGGATTCAATTTCTCACTAGGGAAATTACATTTCCACGACAAGCGGCAGTTCTCTGGGCAAAATGGACAGACTGGTTCGAGTTGATAGAAAGGCAACAGTAATGGGATGTGGTGGAACAGGAGATTTTCATCATGGATGTGCAGCAACTGCGTGATGTTATAATGTGAAAATGGACCAACATTTCTAAGGAATGTTTCCAGCACCTTTTTGAATCTATGCCACAAATTGAGGCATTTCTGAAGGCAAAAGTGGGTCCAACCTGGTACTAGCAAGGGGTAGGCTACCTAATGAAGTAGCCAGTGAGCGTAGCTTCACTTTGCTACATTAGTCTGGAAACCGTCAATTGAACACTATTTACATTTACATTTACAGCATTTAGCAGACGCTTTTTTCCAAAGCGACTTACAAATAGTACATTTTTCAACAGTTGAACTGGTTAACCACCAGTTTTGCAAGTAGATAACATTCTCCTAGAATGTGGATTGCATCATGTAACAAGGTTAGCCTACATTAACTATGCATTTGCACAACATTACTCGAAGGTTCATCATTTGCTTCTTAAAACAGTTTAGTAATTACAATAATAAAAGTTATCATTCACACTTCAGGTTTTCCTATCTTCAAACAGTCAAAGAGTTTCCTATCTTCATACAGCTCATTCAAAGAGCTGACCTAGCAGAGTAGAAAGAAGGTTTTTTAAAAAATTTTTAAATTTAAGCTCGGAGGCATAGACTGAGCCTTTTACAAAGCACAGAACAATGGTGGCAGGGATAGAAGTGCATTTGGGCTTGCTCAATTGTGAAATCCTCAAACTCAATAGTGACACAAACTAGTTGGAATAGTTCTCTGAGGGATTTCACACATCACAACATATTAATTAACCTAAAACAGTTGTTGTTCAAACATGCTGGAACATTTATTGGGAGCAGAGTAACTTGCCAGACCACATAGGGAATGTGGTGACTAGCGATGTCATGTACTTTGCAATAAACACTGTTGTCTTCTTTTCTGTAAACGTGCTTAAAAGGTTTTGAGATCTATGTTCAGTTTATCACAGTATAATGCATCCATGTTATGCCCTTACATGTTTTCTTTGGGTCTTTAAAGAATTGTCTAATTCAAACCTACCAACTAGAAAGCTGTGAACGCGTGATGTCATGATGCGTCAAGAAAACTAATGCTGCCTTCAAGTGCTTGTCATAAGATCCTACCTACGACCTGTCAAAAACATATACATACATATGGGACATCATTCACAAATTCAATGCAGTTGTTTTTTTCTCAATCTGTTGAGCAAAGACATAAGATATAAATGTCATCAATGGGTTAGAGGTCATTACAATTAAAGCTACTCAGTACAGACTGCAGAGTAGAATGCAATGCTCGCTGCGTGCGCCCACTGCGCAGGTGCGTTGGCAATTCACACACAACTGCAACAAGCAAATATGGCGGCGGCTGTCGATAGTGTTGTGAAAGTGTAAGTTTACCTTAAATTACCAAAGTTTTACAGAAACACGACGCCTTTATCGTCGCATGTATACGTTCTTAAACATACGAGGCACTGCAACGTGTAAAAAATTCAGATATCGAAATCATAATCATTACGGTACTACTCGTCCCCAGAGAATAACATTATACAGTGTGCTAGCTAGCTGCGAGCAGTACAGAATTGAATGAGCATGTGTTGCCTTTAAGCTTAACTAGTCCGCCTTTTATTTACGCAGGGGTGTATTTTAAAGACGTAATACACGGTAATGCCAAACTTAGTCGCAGGAAGAGAGTACATTTTGCTGTAAATTGCCATCTTTAGCTCGCGTACTGTATAGACCAAATGCTTGCTAACAAGTCACCTTTGTTCTGATCTGCTCCCATCAAGCCCACTTACCCTGGCTAAAACACACTTGATTGTGCCTTTTTATTTGTGACTTTGGTGTTTATTAAAGGGTAGATTGAGTACGAGAACACAGCATAGAGCGTTGATGTATGCTTTAGACGTCTGCTTATATGTTATGGTACCTAATATTAATTAAAGAAAAGGCTAGAGTGAAGAACACATCATATAGAGGGATTACGTTAGTTAGTTATTTATAGACACTTAAACACTTATACACTTGATGCTAACGTTACCTATCTAATGGACACGGAAACTGTTTTACTGGGATACATTTGGATACTTCTGTGCCACTGAATGCTCTATGGAAATAGCCATTATTTCATGAATATAATGTTCTTAAGCAAAATGCTATTGCAATGGAACCAAAGTACAAAACAAATGTTTATTCATGTTTATCATATGAATGCCTGTTTTTTTTTATGTATGTAAATCCTGAGGTGTATTCATTCATCATAATAATAAATTATAATAACAATATTGGCTGACACATAGAACCAATATTCTCTTAGGCTAGTTTAGTATCACTTTAGCAATTATAATTAACAACCTATGCTAATCTGACTCATTTCAGGCTTGGAGAGCAGTACTATAAAGATGCTATGGAGCAGTGCCATAGCTACAATGCCCGGCTGTGTGCTGAGCGGAGCATCCTGATGCCATTCCTGGACTCTCAGACTGGCGTGGCACAGTCCAATTGCTACATCTGGATGGAGAAGAGACACCGGAGTGCAGGTCTGTGGATCACGACACTAAGCAAACTTGCATGATTCATTGTTCCACTTTATTTCCACTTTATATACCAGTTGTTATCAGCTTGTAATGTACTTCTTCTTAAAGTACTTCTTTTTAGGTCATTATATAATAGTAAATTTACATGTCTCTCTGGACATGGTTATCTAATTTTAACTTTAATCACTTAAACACCCTGCTGAAAACCAAACCACACCACAAACAAATCCTGTACTTTTATTTTGTCATCAAGCTAACATGATCTATTATTGTTTTATTAGGGATTCCGTGGGTCTAAAAAAAGTCTAAAATCAAATCATCAGAATTTTAGGCCTTTTTAAATGTCTTAAATACAATTTTGACAGGTCTTAAAATGTATTGGATTATGAAGTTAACGTTACTTTTATAAAGTAGCATTAACTTTAGTCTCACTTTTAAATGTATTTTTAGGGAAATATATATTGATCACTGTAACAAAACTACTAATGCAAACTGTGCATCCCAGTCAGATTTTATCGGAGCACACCTAGCTAGTGTGTCGTGCATGTGGGCTAACGTGGCGTCCCCTCATCAAAACAATATCTGCTTCTAGAAGTAATAAGTTAAAATTGTTTCTGTTAAAGTTACTTCATCTAATATGGGTAAGAGTAAGGTCAACGAGATCTGGCTCAAGAACAGCGCATTTACAGAGTTTCCCCTACCATTACGCCCCCCGTCCCCCCAGAAAGAATGACAAAAATATATTAATTAGGCTATATATTAAAAAGGGAGGCAGGATAGCCTAGTGGTCTAGGCATTGGACTCCCTGCCGTAAGGTCGTGGGTTCGAGCCCCAGAGTTGGCTTACCTGTAAGCATCCTTGAGCGAGATGCCTAACCCCTATCTGCTCCATGTAATAGAACAATGTAATTGTAAGTCGCTTTGGATAAAAGCATCTGCTAAATGCTGTAACTGTAAACTGTAAAAAAAAAAAAAAAAAAGCACAAGATGCTGTTTTCACACACAGCTTCTTGCTCATTGCCTCAAAAGTTCAGTTACTTCTAACCACCATTCCCTCTAGCTCCAATCTAACAAATTGCGCAGTGTTAGTGCCCCGCACACTATGACAATCATACTGCGCACACATTTAAAGTCACTCAATAAAAACAGGCCCTGTTCCAAAGAGGGGGAATGGGAGCATTTATTTCTCGTTACCATAATTACGCCAACCATGCGCATAAATAATTGTGTATAAATTGTTTCGATCATCGAAGCTGAGCTAAAAAGGGGTTCGGACAAAAGACTTACCATGTTACCATGTTAGCCTAACTTTAGTAGAGCTAGCCGTAGTTGTGAGGTAGCTAACGTTTGCCACTATGGCTATACGTTTATTCTGCGAGACACCTAGCCGGCAAAAAAAAACATTATTCTATCCCCCCCCCCATTTTAAAAAAAACCCTAGGGGAAAGACAAATTTAGTGCTAGTTTGAAGCCTGTTGAAAGTAACGCATTTGAAGCTGTACCTAGTGCAAGAAAACGCTCAAATGAATTAGGAACTCTGGGTATGAAGGCATTCATACTGTTCATATTCATATTGTTCTGTATTCACATCGGGAAATCCGGACCCTTTGCCAATATGGACGTGAAATAGTTCTAAAATTGCATTCATAATTCTCTTAAAAAGTCTTAAATTGAACTTGTTGAAACCTGCAGAAGCCCTGTTTATAGACACTACTAAGATTTCCCCAAATATCAATGGCTGCTATGGCAATATCGGTATAGATCGGATTGCTAATATTTGAATGGAAATACGTAGGCAAATATATACATATAGTCACTTTGACAACTGCTGGTATATACTATGCATTACTCCATATTTAAAAGGCTGTTACCTGATACTATTAATCTGTTGTCCAATACAATATGCAACATCATTTGCTTTGTTTGTCTTGTCTGTACACAGGCTTAGCTCCAGGGCAGCTCTACACTTACCCAGCCCGTCGCTGGCGAAAGAAGCGACGTGCTCACCCACCAGAGGACCCCCGCCTAGCCTTCCCCCCTCTTAAAGCAGGTAGCAGAACTATGAGATGTCTGTGGGCTGGCTGCAGCTTGGCACTATTGACAATGGCAATAGTTCTTCCATCTTGCAGATGGAAGAACTACTTTAGAGCTGTAATTCTCACCCTGGGGGTCATGAGATGCTTTCAGGATTTGTTTAAACTGTTTTGTTTTTTAAAAATAATATAATAATTTTTTTTCACTGGTGTTTAGGGTTTTTGTTTATGTTATTATTGTCTTGGCCAGTGTTAGTGGGTTATAACTACACCACTCCTTTAGACCATGCTTTTTATTGCTGCTCTTTCCTCGTGTGTAGCCGACCTGGAGCTGGGTCTAAAGCGTGAAGCGCTGGGAGCTGTGGACGGCAGCAGTCTGGAGGCCCTGCTCAAAGGGGAGCCTCTAGACAGGAGGGGGGGCATTTCGGACATCCGTGGCCCTGAGGACGACCAGGCCGTAGCGGAACCCACCCCGGCTTCGACCACAAGCCACACCTCCTCCGGACGTGTGCGCAAGGTTAGGCTCTGTGTCAGGACACCCCCTGCTCTCTCTTAACAAGGATCAGTTGATTTAGTCTCGCACTCAAATCTAGTTAGGACACGATAGGTTGATACTGTCACCGTTAAGGCTCGATATATGCATCAAACAATACAATACAATGCAGAAACCAGGAAGAGCGCAGTGGAATACTTATGTAAATTGTAAGGAAATATCTTTATGTTGTCCGTTCATGCTACTAAACAAGAGGCATTACTTTAAATATCAGATCAATAGAAAAGGCAAGGCCAGTGAATTTAGAATGTTACTGGCAGTGAGAGCTAGTAGACAATTGTGCTCATTGTCAACTAATGCCAGCAGAGAGTGTTGGACCACGACGACTACCTGGATGACTTGGACGATGAGGACTTTGAAGACGAGACCCCCAAGAGACGAGGGAAAAGCAAGTCAAAGGTAAACATCACATTTATCTTTCTACATAGTCCTCTGTCTAATCAGTGTAAGAGGGAAACATAAAAAATAATGTTAATATTATCCATATCCATTCACAATTTGAACCCACAACCTTCCGGCTAGCAGTCCAAAACTTAGACCACTAGACTATCCTGCCCCCCCAGTATTTTTGCTACAATATATATTGGAGCAGAAAGGCTTCGAAACGTGTCCCTACTCCCTATTTAATGAGAAAACAATCTCTTCCAGTTATACTTCCAGAATACTTTCTGCTTTCCCCCCTTTTGTTTTTTAACCTCACACATTAGCAACATAACTGTAACTGGTTTATCCACTTAAATTTTCCGGGTTATCCACTTTTATTTTACTTTTAACAGTCCACTGGTATGCAAGCATGGGAGTGTGGTAAGCAATCAGGTGCACCTCACTGTGGAGTTAAGTTGCTAAAATCCCATCAATTAAATTAAAGGGGGGCTTTAAGAACAATTTTCCACACTTGGGGTCCACTTGCTGCGGTGAATAAAGAGAAGTATTGTTATCCATCTTATGGCCTTGTCAGTAAAAGTTGTGTTGGGCTTCTCAATGGCTTCCCCAGGGTCGCAGTGAGAAGAACGGCAAGAAGAAAACGGAAGCTGCCGCTGCGGCGCTGGAGGAGAGGGACAAACCGTATGCCTGCGACAGTAAGTGTATACGATATGTGGCATGTAACTTTCACATGACGCCTTTTTTATTATTTGGGTTTAAACTGTGTACCTGGTAAAGACCTCTCCCACTGTACATGCTTTGACTTCAAAGACCCCATCTGGAACTGCTAAGTCCAACAATATGGACATCGGAACAATCCTTAGACTGTTTTTTGTTTTCTTTTCCCCCTTTACTTCCAAATATCACTCCGGATGTGCTCCGTACCCTCTTGCTAGTCATGCTCACACAGCACAGACACACCGCTTCAACAAGGTCACATTGTTGAAGTTTACGACAAAAGTTTTTTTTAGCGCTAAACAAAAATAAAAATGTTGTGGAACAACCTTTTTGACTTTTCTAGCTTTTTGCTGCCTTCACTGCAGTAGTAGTTTAGTCAACGAATATTGTGACAAAAATATTCGTCAAACACCCCCTTGATGACTATGATGAAAACTCTTTGGTAAAATGTGACTATAACTATTTGTCAGACCTTGAAAAAAGACCAAGACTAGACTAAATAACTAATAATGGTGTTTAAGTTAACACTGTGTCCCTGTAACACTCCTACTGTATATCACTGTGTGTGTGTTTGTGTGTGTCAGTCTGTGGGAAGCGCTACAAGAACCGCCCGGGCCTGAGCTACCACTACACACACTCTCACCTGGCCGAAGAGGAGGGCGAGGACAGAGAGGAGATCGAGGCACCACCCACTCCTCGCCATTCTGAGGAGCAGAAGAGTGAGTTGCTAGCATATTTGTGTGCTTGGTAGACTTTTTTATTTTAATCCGTTTCTTTCTTTTTTTAATTATTTATTTATTTAGTGCAGAGCACTAGTTTTCTTTTTGGAATGGCCAGTGCATTCACTTTAAGTGTTGTTTCTTTATTTATTGTTTATTGAGACAGTGAGTGAAATACACGAGTAAAAGCAATGTCAGGATTTAATCCTGGGCCAGTAGGGGGCACATGTGTCTTCAGAAGTGTGGGATTGTAGATGCCCAACAGTGTGAGCCACTTCAGTCACAAGTTTAGGAATCTGTATACTGTATTTTCTCTCTGTTGATAACTCACTGAACAACAGCTGCAGAGTTGGGAGGTTTGCCAATTGTACTTATGACACTGTTTAGTAAGCTACATTTATGTATGTATTTATTTCATACCACAATTTACAAAGTGATAAATTACTGTGGAATGTATCTACACTGCTATGGCAATACGGGGAGGTATATTAACCAATCTTCATTGTATTGAGGTGTTTTGTCTGCCGTTTTCCTGGTTAGCTCCTAAGAAAGGTCCCAATGGATTGGCTCTGCCCAACGACTACTGTGACTTCTGCCTGGGCGACTCGACCCTAAACCAGAAAACTGGCCAATCAGAAGAGCTGGTGTCCTGCTCCGACTGTGGACGCTCAGGTAAAGAACTAGTCACAGATTCCCGTTCCTGTCATTTCTGACCTTGCAGCCTGGTCGGACTTGCCGCTTCCAAAATCAAGTCCTCCGTCAGATTCTCTAAGCTCTTTTCCTGGTTGTTTGGCCTCTCAGTGTTGATCGTGTCTCTGTCTTCTGGCCAGGCCATCCAACATGTCTGCAGTTCACGGCCGTGATGATGGCCGCTGTGAAGACGTACCGCTGGCAGTGCATCGAATGCAAATGCTGCAACGTCTGTGGGACCTCAGAGAATGACGTGAGCAAACCACCAAGCTTTACAATACAGTACATTCAATACAGTCAATGCAGTACATCGATCACTCGTTTCTTGTCCCATCCTCACATGTGACAGTGACAGTTTTGGTTCATCATTACTAATATATTATCAGTCCACGAGCTTTCATTATCAAGATTAGAATCCAAATATTAGAACGTGACAGTGGGAGATACGACTCTTTAAAGATGACAACGCCTTCTCCTTAATTGCATTATAGTGCCCCCAAACCCTCACGTTTTTGTAATGCTGCTTTCAACAGCATGGGTATTTCAAGACACAAACTGAGCAGTATACCTTTTTTAAAACGTTAAAACATTTTTAATACTCACTCAAAGGCCTTATGAAACAATATTAAGAGTTTTAATATTGTCCTTCTGTTATGGAAAAATTTTGTAGCATAACACACTGGAACAGAGGGAAATATATGGTCTTTGTAAATTAATTTAATTGTAAGATCTTGCAAGAAATGGAAAACAGTTCACACACAGTTCCA
>JAOEHI010052758.1:12500-16199 GCA_025447815.1 Percopsis transmontana | reverse complement strand
TCCCCCCGCCTCCCCCCGAGACCGCCCTGTCGGACTTCCCCCCTCCCCCGACCTCCTCCTCCTCCTCCTCCTCCTCCTCCTCCTCCTCCTCCTCCTCCTCCTCCCCCATGAAGAAGTCTCCCTCCGCCTCCTCCACAGGCTCCGTCAAGCGCGGGCCCCCCCCCGCCCCCCAGAGGGCCTCCTCCATCCGGGGGAGCGACGGCCGCGAGGAGCGGCCCCAGACGGTGGAGAGTCTGCTCAGCAGGTTCAGCCAGGCTCCTCCCCCCGCGCCCTGCGCCTCCCCCTGCGCCTCCCCCTGCGCCTCCCCCTGTGTCTCCGCCGCCTCCAAAGACCCGCCGCCTCCCGCCGCCGCCGCTCCCAAACCGGGCAAGCTGAACCTGTCGCACCTCCCGCTGGCCCTCCAGCCCCGCCCGCCCGCCGACTTCCCCTCCTCGCTGCCTCCCCCGCCTCCCCTGGGCTCCTCGCAGCCCCCCCACATCGACTGCTCCCCCGACTACTTCCCTCCCCCGCCCAGCGACTCGGAGCTCTTCTTCCCGCCCCCTCCCCATCCGTCGGAGCTCCACCTGCCCCCCAGGGTTGCCGTGGTGAACCCCCAGCCCCAGATGCCGGTGCCGCCGCCGCCGGCGACCATGACCGTCTGCTCGACGCCGTGGAAACAGGTCTCTATGAAGAAAGGGGCGGGGCCGGCGGCGGGTAGGCCGATTGGCAGCGCCCCCCTCTCCCCGCCTCGCGTCTCCCAGACGCCGCCGCCGTCCCTCCCCCTCTCCTCCTCCTCCTCCTCCTCCTGCCCTGTCCCCCCCGCCTCCCCCAAGGCCGGGGGGGGCTCTCTGGCGCTGAAGCCCCACTTCCTGGAGGACCTGAACCGCACGCTGAAGAGGAAGTCCCTCCCCCGCCACGGCTCCCTCGCCTCCAGCCGCCTCCTCTCCGCCGCCTCCGTCGGCGGCACCATGGACGACATGGCGCTCCTCCCCCCGCCGCCCCCGGAGCTCCTGCCGCAGCAGGGCTCGCGCGGCAACTCCCAGACTCTGTCGCGGCACCACGGGCGCTCCCAGTCCGCCAAGCACGCCAACATCTCAGGCTATGCAACGCTACGGCGTGGCCCGCCCCCTGCCCCACCCAAACGGGACCAAAGCACCAAACTGACTGGCGAGTGGTAGGAACCAAGGACAGGGTGGGGGGGCCTAAAGACTCCAAATGGACAGATTAGATCCCCCTTGTTCTGGCAAAAGAAGTAATCCCATCCGTCTGTCTGTATGTCTCTCCCATCATGCTAACCAAATGGACAATGAGCAAGTAGCAATTCCCTCTCTATTACCCTCATAACTATTGTTATTATTATTACAACTACATGTTTAAATTCAATGAAATGAGTAAAAATAAATATGTATCTGAGCAAGCCAGAAAAAAAACCCTATCAAGCTTTTTACACAATGTTTGCGCAGCTTTGCATCAAAATAATAAACGACGAGACATTAGTGACAGCGACAGAGACGTTTTGCGGCGATATAAGCTGGTACTGCATGGAGCCATGGAAACAGATGTAGCGTTCCCGTAGCAACAATGTTATGAGTATGGGATGGAGGGAAGGAGGTGTGTGATGTTAAGATGTGTGTTGTGGTGTTGTAAACTGCAGGATGGGTTAGTGGGGGATGGGACGGCACAGTTGGAGAGAGCATTGCCATTTATGTCAAAACTTTTTTGTGTTTTTATATAAGATTATTTAATACCTGAAATATATTGTTGTTGTTATAATTTTACTTTAAATACAGAAGTGTAGAAAGAGAATGGATTTTGACTGAACATGGACTGTATTCTGAAGCCTTGTCTTGGTTGCTAGCATGGCTAGCTAGGCCTATCTTATTGTCATATTTTGTGTTCCATACATGTCAATTTTTCTAGGTGAGAGTTAATAGTGTCAACCTTCCCAGATTTCAGTGTGTTACTACAGCTCGCTGATGTTAGTCGGAATCTAATTTAAAGCATATAACATTATCAAGTGTAATCAAGTGTGCAATTTTACATTTCAAATGCATGTCAGACTTTGCCTGTATGGACTGTGGTGGAATCAACACAAGGCAGTCAGCCAGAGACGGTTTCTCCTATAGGTGGACTAAGCGCTAGCCTAGGGATGCCATAACTGCCCCGAAAATATTTTTTTCTCAGTGATTATTACCTACAACGATGTAATGCTACACGTTATAATGCCCCTTGGGCTTGGGGAATATTATATGGTTACTGCCATCTAAAGGTTAAACTGTTTCAGTCGCTGTTAAACAATTTACAAACAGCTGCAACTTATATAAAATGAAATGTCAACCTGGAACGTCTAGGTTGGGGGTCAGACAACACACACCGGAGTGTATCTGTTATGTGCTGCTGATTGTGTGTGGACACTTTTTAATGAACCGATCAACGTTCAGAAACTAATTTAGCTAAACCTTTCGGTGTATTCTTAAAAACATGGAAAAGTAATTTTGTCATAATCTATCAGCTTGAAAGACTGTTTAATTTTGCCAAGAATTTGTAACATGCCTGGAACACAGGATAAATACTCACTAATGTATATTCCCTCTTGAAGCCTTGTTTTGCTTCCACATTCAATTGAATGACCTACTTGCTGTTCCTGTATAGAGGTTGTTTCTGTTTCCAGGCTAGCTGCCATGACCCAAAAGGATCTAGTTAGGACCAGACTGTTGAATGAATTAGTATGTCAGTATGTTTCCTGCATAAAGCTAACTGTAAATAACCTCATCAGCCAGTAGAGGCTTTATGAATACATATCGTGGTCAGGTTGTGTGTAGCTGATCTCGGGTCAGTTACTACCAGAAATTCATTAAACTAGTCATTGACCCCTTGATGTCCTGGTGTGCTGGAGTTAAATTGTCTGCATGACGTGTTTACACCAGTACATTGACTCTGTCGCCAAACATTAAATAATGTAAAGTTTTGTTTAAAAAATTATTTATTTGCAATTATTCACGTTGTTACAGTATTTTAATTCATTTGAATTCTTTAGGGCTCTAAAAATCACTTTATGTTTCTGTGAGGTTGATGAGGGATGGGAGAAGGCCCTTCAAACTATCAAGCTACAAACACATACTTTACAGTATACTGTATACTTAGGCATAGTTCCGTTTCTAGCTCTTAATGGAACCACTGCAAAATTATCCATCTCAACAACCCATTTAAGCTGGTATATGAGTCATGTTTTTTCAAAGTGGGTGAGCATTTTCTCAAAATAACAGTTTTCATAAGGCAGATCCACTTTCTGAACTAGCCTTTATAAGCAGGGCAGAATTCTCTTATGTCACAGGCTACTTTAATATGGACAGACATAGACAGAAATGTGATTTCTTATCTATCAACATCTTGACAATCTAGTTGGGATCAGAGCTACCGTTCTAGTTGGATTTGCAAATTTGTTTTCTCTTTTTCTTTGAAATATTGTTGCCATATGTGGACAGGATTTGTTAAGATGGATATTTTTGGACTTTGGCTCAGAATAAACTGCTGGAAGACAAATTGTACTCATTGTGTTGTGTTACTCTCACAATATCACTATTGACAGACGAGATAAGTGGCATGTCTGCGTTCCCTGCTACATACTATACTGTTGCATAGTAATAGCATGTAAAACACAGAGGCCTTGCACACTAGAAGTGTGGTGGACTGTTGGAGATCCTAGTGGAAATGTTAGTG
>JAOEHI010052758.1:0-5000 GCA_025447815.1 Percopsis transmontana | reverse complement strand
TCCTCCTGTCTCCTCCTCTCCCTCTCCCGCTGCTCCTGCTCCCGCCTGGCTCGCTCTCTCTCCTGCTCCTCGCGCCTCCTTCTCTCCTCCTCCTCCGCCAACCTCCTGAGACTGGAGCAGAAAACCTTGAGGAGTCTTAACGAGCCTTAACACAGGTGGGTGACATATCCTGGAGTAGTATCTGGAAATCACTTAATTATTATTCTTTCTTTTCTCTATTTTTTAATATAATATTGTTATTTATTAGTATTTTCACTTTAATACATCTTGGATTCATGGATTATTATATTTTATTATTATGTGTAAAGTATTGACTACATTTATAAACTACATTTCATCTGTATTATTACATTTACTATTACTGCTATACAGTAATATATGCCAATATACACTTAATATACACATGTAGATATTATGCCCTCTGTTCATTTGCTTATAGAGATGTATATTAACACTTTTGAATCCTATAACTGTCAACCAGTCAATCTCTGCTGTAGCCGCTCTAAAATGTTTTATAATAAAGCCAGATTAATATTATTAACCTCTGTTTACCTCTGTTCCTCCTGTGTCTTTCTCCTCTCTTCATCCAGCTCCAGTCTCATTCTCTCCTCTCTCTCCTGTCTCTCCTGCTTTTTTCTCTCCTCCTCCTCTCTCTCCCTCCTTGTCCTCTCTGCTTCCTGTCTGCGGGCCTCAGTGAGCTGGGCCACTGCTGCTCTCTGCTGGGCCTGACGAGCTACTGCAGCCTGCTGCTGTAGGCTGAGTCTGGGGGTCTGGTGACACATACACACACACACACACACACACACACACACACACACAGAACACACACATTACTTGCAGGTTAAAGGTCTGCTCTCTGTCTGTATGTGTATGTGCGTGTGTGCGTGTGTGTTCCTACTGACCTCTGACCTGACAGGGTTCAACGTCAGCTGTTCCTCTGGTACCATGATAGTGGAACATGAGGACGACACGCGATCCCTCATGGTGGATGCTCTCCTGCTATTGGCCGGTCCAGACTCCAGCCCCGCCCTTTCCCAAGAAGGGGTGGACCTATGAAAGCTCCACTGGCTGGAAGACGCGGTGCAGACCGACGTACGCGAGCTCAGCGATCGGACACTACTACGCTTGCCTTCAGAGAGACAGATGCCATCTTGCTCTGGGTCTCTGTCCCTGCCCGTCCCTCCGTCCGTCTGTGTGTCTCCGTCCGTCCCTCCAAGCGTGTCGCTCTCTGTCTCACTCTCTGTGTGTCCGCTGCTGCCTGTCTGTCTGCCCGTGTCTGAGACGAGAAAAGGACGCCGACCTGCTACTCTTTCAGGACTCGTTTCCTCTCTGTGTATCAGTTCACCTGGTTGAGGGGGGGTGTACATTCTTAGATGTTTCTACCACATACAGTATCTCTCTCTGTTTTGTATTGTGTTATTTGTTTCTGTAACAAATAGAAATTGTGACTTTTGTGAATGTTTGGAAAGAAACATGGACACATGCATCAAAGGTGGACTTATTTTTTCTATTTATCTGGCCAAGACATCTAGCTAGCTACAGGTTACCTGTCGGTAAGCTAGGCCTATCTATCAAATACACTACTGTATACGGTATCTCGAAAAACTCGGCCCAAAGAAATTGTCTCCGAAAATGCTGACTTGAAATTCAGTCCTTCCTGTGCAACTTTGCGAGCATTAATGCCTGTGTAATGAAATTAAAGCTACATTCTACAGAAATTAAAGCTTGGAAGTACATTGGTACTTCCAAACCAAACATCTCTGGACAACATATGTTGCCAATATTACTGTAAACAACCAATCTAGAGTTAAAACATATCAGTAAATCACCCAAAGGTGTGACACGGTTTTCAGGTGCTGGATGTAAGGATAACGTACCGTCAGCAACCTCTTTCTCCTTACGCCTCCTTCTCTTCCTCCTCTTTTCAGACACATCCTGCTCTCCCACAGGCTCTGTCCGTCTCTCCTCTCCTCTCTCTCCTCCTTCTTCCCTCTTTCCCCTCAATGTTTTCTTCAACTGAAAGAAAACAGAAACAGATAGCACTCACCATCAATGTATGTAGGTTTAAGTCAGTCAATACTCACTTTGGCAGGGGCAGAAGGGCTGTCTTGACTCTCTGTTAGTTTCCTAATGGTCCCTTCCTTGTCACTCTTGCTCCTGATTGGTGGATCATTGCCTCTCACCAACCTCATCTTTTTCTTTTTTTCATCAGCGGCATTTACACTTGTTGTCTTCCTCCCTTCTTTGCTGAAGAAATTAGTCAGAAAGTCACAAGGACAGAAGTCAGATGAATGTGTATCAGTTCGCTACACACCTGTGCACACAAAGGTCCAGCTGGCACTTTGTGGAACATTTTTATATGTATATTTAGTATATGAGTATGTATTCTCAAGACACCTTGTGTATTTAAGGGCTTCTTCAACATCTGCTTCCTCCTCCACAGTGCCCTCTAGTGTTGGCATAGTGGTAGTTTTAGTGTTCCGTTTGCTTGATGTTGGCTGAGTGATGCTTTTACTTTGAAGCTTATTTCTGAAGAGATACAGGAAGTTGCAGATGATATTATTCAATTAAATATAAAAACAGAATCCTGATGTTTAAGCTCATGAATAAATAAAAATAAGAATCATCTTTAATACAAATAAATTACAATAATTTCGGTTGAGAGGCTTTCAACCTAAACATTTTATCGTACCCAGGTGGAGGTGCTGTCTCTCGCTGTCTGGCCGATCTCCTGTTGGCTGGTTTGGTTGTGTTGTCCTCCTCTTTCTCCTCTCGTTCTTCGTCCTTTCCTCTTCTCTCATTTAGGAGATGTCTTCTAGAATCTTGCTTAGCCACCTTCCTCATTCCTCTCCTTGTTTCCTCGGCCGTGAGGTTACTTGGATTTGTGGTTTCGGAGTACGTGGCAAATGGAGCTACAAATGTAAATATAGGTTCCAATGTCAGAGAATTCAAAGTATTTGATGTGTACAGAATTCTGGTCACAGATATATATTAAATGTTACATAATTGATTATTAGACACAGTATAATACACACTAACAGTACCACACACATGATAAATTAATGTGTGAGATGAGGAAATATTTTACCATGTTGTTCAATTAACATCTTTTACAAGTTGTTATGACTATAATACCCACATATTGTTAATTCCAAATATCCACCGTAGAAAGTAAGATGGATAACTGGGATAAAGGTTTATACATATAAACTGGACTGGACTGGAAGGGGACTTGTTTTATTCTTCCTCGGCCAATCAGTGTGCAGGGCTGACTCTCCAAGAGGTTGGTGTATTTGGCCAGGTGTCAGTTAGACTGTTGTCTGGTGTCAGATTAGGGGAAGTGTTTACCTGTTTTATGGTGGCTGTTGGCGGATCCTGTGTCAGTCCCTGTGGTTTTGTGTAGATGTGAGTTCTAGGCAGGAAACACATGAACAAATCCACAGTCAAGGTTTGAATTCATCCCCACACCCCGACAGGAACGTCTTACCCCCAATCCACCTGCCCACACCCTCAGGTCAGCCAATGACCAGCCCAGAAGCTCTACAGGAAGATGTTATTTTTTACATAGACCTTTTCTGCCTATTCCGTAGGCGTGACCTGAACATATTTCTTATCTAACCATATAAACCTTAACCATATTGATTATTGAACCTTAACCTACAATTAATAACTGTACACCCAACCCATTACCTAACACTATCCTTTACCAGATGCCCCTTTTCAAAAAATACATTGGGACTGACCTGTCTTGCTCCAGGCCTGCTGATGTGATTGAGAGAACTATCCACCTGTCTGTCTGCGGCAATCTGTCTTGCTCTGTTCTGGGGAGCAAAACCAACCAATTAACAGTCGAAAATGATGTCATTGTAATAATAAACTAATGACATAGGCTAGTCTAGTCTAGCCTATGTCATTCGTTTATTTCATCTAATCAAATCTCAAATATAAAATCACTACTCAGAAACACAAAATAGTTCAAGGGTGTATTTTTTTTAATGATTCATAACTGATAGGGTCAAATCTTTACCTTGTGACTGGTGTTATTTGGTTGACTGGCTGTGATTCTGTCTGTGGAATCAACTGGGTTTACAACCACCCCCTCCTCTGGAGACAAAAATACAGTTTTGATAAATTATACTTATCTATTTTTGAAACGTATTTATTTTTAACTTCAATTATCACTCGCTTATTGCGAGGCAATGCTGGCACAGAACAATGCTGTTATAACTTATCCTGCTACGGTGGATCTTTTTACCCTCACCTCCAACACACACACACACACGTGCATGCACACATATACACAGAGGAACAAATAGGCCATGGTAAACTCCTCCCAGTCCAGATTGCAGGGATCTTCTGTGTGCATTGTGAATATTTACTCTCCGCGTCGGTGAATCGTGTGTTTTTCTGGCGGTGGACTAGAAATCCACCTGGGTTCGAATCCTGCTGCAGATGAACTGAACTATTTTTTAAAGGAGGGTGGAGTTCACTGCCAGGGTTAGGGGCTCCATTCCCTCAATGTAGGCTCAATGGGTTAGGCAGTCAATATAGACATTTCCCAGTTTGTTAAACACACACACACACACACACACACACACACACACACGCACACACACACACATGTTGACACAAATGTATACCTCCACATCTATTTTCAAGTGAATGAGAGGACTGCTGTCGCATTCAGCTGCTGCTGGATGGACGTGGATGCAGACTGGTCACTACCAGCTACCAGCTATAGACCAAGTGGGGACCAAGTGACCCCCAGTGTCTGCCAGTAGAAAAATGTGGTTGTACTGGGACAGCTCGCAGTGTTTGTTTGATTCCCGCACACCAATCTAGTGTGCACGTTTACGCCTCCTCACAAGCGTGTGAAATGACATGCTTCCTCGACATCAGCTGTTTGTATCAGGTTACATATTACTATCACACACACACACACACACACACACACACACACACACACACACACACACACACACACACACACACACACACAC